>JACCGJ010000805.1:65565-101534 GCA_013407085.1 Atriophallophorus winterbourni
CTGATGTTCAAATGTCTCACCCGGTTGTCACTTCGATTTGATTAGTCAGTCGATTTCTCGACAACCGGTACGTTTCAAGCCTTCGCCACGCAGGGCTCGATTAACCGACATTGATGCATTGCATATCGTTCAAATGCCGCTGACGTTGTGCATCTGCTAATACCTTTGAAAATGTTGTCGCTTGAACCCGTCTAATACAATCCTTCCGAAACCTCAAATATTACAAGTTCATATATGTTGTCGATGAACATTTCGACGCTTCATGCACTTGTGTTGTGCAGGAGGATTGAGTTCTGTACATCATTCGAAAGCTCGTGAATAACGCTCATCGCCAATGCACTTTGTACCTCAACGCGATGTTATATTTTCGATAAAATTGTTCAAAGGTGATTCGTCAATTAATGGGCGCTAATTTGGATCTGTTCAGAGCCTTTGTATCTTTCACAATGTTTCTGAATCACTTATACTAGTCCATGGAATGTTGAATTAGCTTTCCAAGATGTTAAGATCTAATACGAATGAGTGAAATGTTTATAGTGGTTTCAAACTATATTTATAAAAATGAACGTAACATCTTGAATACAGCTGAGAAAAAATAGACAATAAGAGCTGGTCATTCGGGCCTTCCTCCCCAATAAAACATAAAAAACCTTGAATGCACCTCATTATTGCATGGTTTTTCATTCCTGCGTACCCAAATGTAAAATGGCACACCATATACAATTTATCCTGTGGTATGACATCGTACAACATAAACCTCAACGAGTATTTAACCTCGATTTTGCAAATAATTGGGTTAAAGCGAGTTAAGATTGAGGTTGGGTCAGGGATAGACAGATGCATAAATTTCAGCCACTATGGACCTGTTGATGTTTTTGAAACCGGCTTTTCCTGCTTAATGTGCTACTTATTAGCAAATTTTAATTTCAACTGGGGAATAAACCGAAGTCCAAGAGGTACCCACGCGCACCAGAAGTCTAATTCTCATCAATATCTTCTCTTGAACGAAGCTAAAATGATTATAACGTAATCACTACATTATGATTTGCTTAAATATTGCGAAATATACTGTGTGTAGAATCTTGTTGAATTTCCAAGTGGAATTTGTGTTGGACATTTTATTGAAGTTTACTTGAATACATCTTGCTAATTTGTCTTCCAGTATGTTCAGCCAAAAAAAACGATTACCCCAGGTTTCAATTTAAATAAATTAAAATGTAGAGAACATTTTACTTTTATTGAGAAAAATTTCAAATCAGGTTCGAGAAAGATAATGATTTTGAACCAATCGTTCCCGAACGATCGCATTCAAGATTTCTAACGAATGAAATAAAACAATGATTGATGTGACACATTCTTGAGCTTCGTTTTCCGATTTGGATCTTCGGCAACTCGATTTGATTATTTCTCATATTAAGCTTCTTGTAGCTATAAAATAGAATGAAATTCACGAAGAATAATTATTGATGTACACAAAACAATTAATTATGGAGAACGCGATCATTTGTGTTATATTACAAAAAGCACAACAAAACGCATTAAAAATTTGAAAAAAATGTCATCAGCATCAAAGTGGTTCCACTGAAATCAATGTCGGTTGTTATTGCTTACGCTGTTTTGGTCTATTAGAATGCTGGCAAGGTAATAAGAGATAACGTACTAAAGTGATGTGTTGCTCACATCTTGCGAAATTACACTCCACTACCGGTTTCTGGCTGTTTGCCGTCATCAGGTGGAGACAGTAAGATTAGGTTCAATGAGCCTTGTAACTGTGGATAAATGGTAAACAAGGTTATACTTAAATGCATAGGGTTCGTACAACGAACCGCGATGTTCAAACACAGAATCACATAGTGATTCTTGGTCAAGCACTCAAGGCGCTTATGGATGGCCAAAGTGATGTGTTGCTCACATCCCCGAAATTACAGTCCACTACCGGTTTCTGGCTGTTTGGCGTCATCAGGTGGAGTGAGTAAGATTAGGTTGAGTGATAACGTAGGTCCAGATAACGTACTAATTATTTCTAGACGCGTAAATTCCGTCTAAAATTTTACTTATGATGTCCTCAACTGTTAAAAATATGCCAAGAATTTGTTATAAAGAAACATTTAAACGATCACATCGTTGGATATGTGTGATTGAAATTCATGCAAATGAGCATTCTCGTTCAGAGTTGTGAGTTTAACACCATTGAAAATGTGTTTGAACACGTGATTAAACAGGTTGGTCGTACCAATCTTACCCAACAGTGGCTTACAAGCGCAACTTGATTACCATTTTTCCAGTGTTTCAAGCGCTGGCAAATTCTGATCCTACTGTCCCTACCCGATGATTACAAACTGGAACAAACTGGTTTTGGTTGTGTATGATGAAAATGCATGCAAATGAGATTTCATATTCATGATCATGGGTTTAAACCCAGTCTACATGAGTGTGGGCTCATTTGATTGAACAGGTTGGTCGTACCAACTTTGTCCAACAGTGGCATACAAGCAATGCTTGTTTACCATTCTCCCACTCTTTCAAGCGCCTGTGGATCTTACTGTCCCTACCTGATGAGTGCAAACAGCACGAAACCGGTCGTGTGGTGTGTGTATGTGTGTCTGATGGAAATGCATGCAAATGATCTTTTTTTACCAAAACCTCAATCTTCAATCTGGGACCCGTAATGATCAAACTGGCCCAGCATAAATTTTTATCCTCCATAGAACAACTTTTGTTCAACCGACTTGAATGAATCAAGGATTTATAGTTAAAAAAATTAATACTTTACAACACCACAGGATGACGATATGAATAAAAATGTGAAAATTATAATAGTATCAAAGGAATAGAGAATATCATATGTAATCCTCACGAGTGATGTTCTTTTGTATTTGTTAGTCCAATTTAGCTGTATACACCGCCAGGCAAGGAGTGTCCACCACATTTTGGGGTAGAGAATTACAAAGAAATATAGTACGACGAAAAAATGGATGCCATAATCAATACGGGAACTTTGGACGAAAAGGGATGAGGCATGTCGCGAGTGATACTTTCCCATCACACTCATTAGGTAAGAGTTTTAATGGATGGCCTCCGGTAGACACAATTCTATGGGTCAAAATAAAACCGCGCCGTATCCTCCTTTTGGTAAAGTCACATAGACCTAGGCGTCGCAATCTTTCGGTGTACGGAAAATTGCGAAGACCCATTACTTTGTTGCTCTGTGATGGATTTTATAGAATAGAGCATTATCTTTTCGCAGCCAAGGAGCCCAAAACTCTACCGCATACTACATCGCAGGGAGAAGGTAGACTTTTATTATCCTTGGTATAGTTAACAGTGAGAATCTTCCAAATATTCTTTGAAAGATACCTAGCAATTTGTTTGCACGTCGGCCGTGCACCATAATCTTCAGATTTTTTAATAAAAAAGAGCTTTTTCAACGAGCTTCATGCCAAGTTATCAGTGCCCAATCGATTTGTCCAAGGAACATTCTTGCCAAGGTGAAGCATCTTACTTTTCCGTATATTGAATGTCATATCTTTCATGGCCGCCCAATTTGACACGTTGTCCAAATCCCTTTGCAGTTTCTCACAATCATCTGCAGAACTGATTTCATATATTTCTCGAACAAGACCATTTTAGATTGTAGGGGGTTGTAAATAGTTTATGTATAATAAAAACAGGAGCGCGACAAAAAGCGGTGTTCATGAATAAGAGCAAAATCAGAATTGAAACCGGCGATTCGCATCGGTAGTTGATCGCACGATGTTGAGTATATAACCAGTCGATGGCGAAGAATAATATCTTTCCGATGAGGAGCATTAACAGCGTTGCACGCGTAGATTCAATATACTTTCTTTCTAAAAGCAAGCAATTTACCTGGCACAGCAGCAGCAGATGTAATGGAAAAATGAGCTTTCTCGACGAATTTGTAAATTTGTAAGCTTCCGTTAGATTACCTTTGTGTTGTTGATCATTATTCAAACTTGAAGCTATCTATAACAGCTCACGAATTGGAGTGTCGCTCTATACTACTTCCTTTAATGGATTTTGATGGAATTATGAAATCTTGTGTACTGTCTATATCAGCGGACTTCTAGGTATAGTGGATAGCTATTTCTACTTAAAACCTTCGCAGCAGCCAAATTTTTCTCCGCTTACGCTTCAAAGCAAATTCCATTTGCTCGTGTGAAGCTGTTATGTACCAAGTTAGTTTTCAACTTCAATAAGACTGCATCCATGAAGTACGTAAAATACTGTTGATTTTGTACCGTTCAACTTTGGAATTTGATTAGATCTATTTTCATTTTCAAACATATTTATTGTGGAGCTTGATGTTAAATTTCGAAAAAAGGAGAAGCCAAATCCTTGTTCCACAGGTGCAGATGCTTAAACCGTAAATGATTGGCAGAGGGTTCGAGGCAGCTAGCGAAAATTTATGGCTAGCTTAAAGTCCAACCTGCGATTTTAAAACCATTGGAAGTTCATGCAAAGATGGCCCAAAATGAAACAACTTCATTAAGCCGAAGTCCAAAAATGACCGTTTACCGACGTGCTTGCAGCACATTCGAATGAAAACCGTGTCACAAAATAATTCGAAAACGGGACGGTTGAGGTGATTGTTCTTCGGATACAAATGTCAGCTATTCTGAATAAAAATGACTGATCACGACGTCCTATTATTTGTATGCAACGCTACAGGTGACACATATCTGCACCAAAGATCAATGAACTGTTGACGCCAATACGAACATTTACCAAGTCGATTTGAACAATCTCCAAGAACTGTTGTCAATATGGTTAATACAGGAATACATCCCGTAGATTTAAGTTATCACGACAAGCTGTCGAGTTACGTCCTCGGAGATGACACGAAACGTGTTAATCAAAATGAGATGTAAATATAGTCTGTTTGGGAGGCGTGAAATGCATTTGAGGTGATCCCGGCTACATTAATGCCGTCCGAAGCAAGAAAATCGACGCAGCCAAAAAGTGAAAAAAAGAAATTCGGGTGTGAAGTGGATAATGAAGAAGCTGAAATAATCATCGGTAAAATTTGTCATCTCAGAACATTTTGTGTGGTGCGGATGAAAAGAATAAACAACCTCATTCCTTACAAGCCACAACCGGTTTCACGTTGTTTGCCGTCATCAGGTGGAGACAGAAAGATCTGGTTCAGTGAGCCTTGAAACAAATTGGTATGGTGGTAAACAATCGCATACTTGAATGCCACTGTTAAATAGCCTTCTTACAAAATAGAAAGATGTTTAAATACAGAATCATAAAGTGATTCCCGGCCAAACACTCAAGCAGCTTATAAAGGAACATATATTGTTGATGTTCACATCTCAATATCATACACACGTATAGTGTTTTCGCCACTAATATTTTACCGAAAGATAGATATTCACATGAATAAGAAAGGTACTTTCTCGTAAAGCAGTAAACTCTGCTTTCTGTTAAAAATGTATATCGACAATTTACAAGGTACTCTGCATAGATGACTCATATGACCACAATCAGCATTGGACTGATCGAAATGAGTGCAGTCACATGAGGCCTCACATTTCCTTACAAAAATTTGATGACTACCCCCAAGTTGACTTTCAAAATGGAACATATAATATGGTCGTTTTTCGGATTATTTGACCACGGAGATTTGAAGACTAAAAATGAGCAGGTAGACTTTTCCGAGACGAGTAAATGGTGGCACTCACCGGTGCATTGATCGCTGAAAACAATGACGTGAATTGTGTCGATTTACCAAGCGTTGAGGGCTGCAAATAGCTGGGCGTGCGCAATTCCATGGCGGTTGTTTGTTGGCCTTCTAAAGTATTAATCGGCGGAACATATTCACAATGATAAACAGGAAGAGTATGCCAATTGAGTTTAGCAGCATTTCCGAAGCATTTATATGGCGGTGGTTGTGTATCAGAAGCAATGTGTTCAAAGTGCCAGGCGGAATGTGTTTTTGAGTGCTTTCGCAATGAACTTGGATCAGTGTACCGCTTCTGACAGCCGGGCATCTGACAAACGTAGGGCTTCTGTGAAATAGAATAGGATAATTTTTATATTAATAGATATGAGCATAGAGTGCGGGTATGTCAAATTCGCAACATGATTTTTTCAAATTGGGTTGAAGTGAGTAGGCTTCTTACACTTTATAACTATATTAAACAAGTAGAGGGATATACGAAAAACAGCATTAATTGTCAAAATCAATGAGCAAACTTTCCCAACTAATCCGCCTTCAAGTTGACTTCAATTATATCAATGCCGAGGTTACTGATTAAAATGTTCCAAACTTCAGGGTAATTGGCCACAGAGATATTAAGCCGCAGGAATGTTTGCCTGGAATACAGATTACGTCAAATTCAATTATCATACTATTCAGCGCATTTATTCGTCTAGGTCATTTTCTAGCTTCGCTTGCTCGCGCTTTGACCGACTTTGCTTTAGGAAGTCGACGGTTCGGCAATACATGATCTAACATGTGTGGTCAGTGCACACTGTTCCTAATTGTGAAAGAGATAAGTGGATTAGCAATAAATGCTAATCTGGCACAACACCAGATGATAATCGCGAATCCGGGATATTTCTTTTTTCCGATGGATTACACGAGAGCCGTTCGATCCAAAATATGCTCGAAGACATAAGTAGATGGGCAACGACAAGCCCATATGCGATTCCTCAAGGTGTGTCAATCGAGCCGTGGGATTTCAGAATGAATCCATTGGGAAGAAGTCGATCGGATCGAAGTGACAATCTGGAAAGACATGTCTTAGGTCCGTGTAGTGTTCATGTGATGTGCCTGTTCAAGATAGGCGCGTGTTCTGTTTTTGTTATGTGCCCAATACATGTATTTGAAAAATTAGTTTTATCTTGTGTAGACCCGTGGGTGAAGGCATCACGATCACGATCACGATCACGATCAAGCTGCATCATGCAGCTTTGGACAGTTAGATCTGATGGCCACAATCATCTAGGGGCTGTGAAACGCGGTGGCCTGCTTACTTTTGTATCAAGTGACCTGAAGATGGTATAAACAACGTACTAGACGTTGGAACAAGAAATGCAATTGGCATCGAATGGTCTGAGGTGA
This sequence comes from Atriophallophorus winterbourni, assembly GCA_013407085.1. Taxonomy (NCBI): domain Eukaryota; kingdom Metazoa; phylum Platyhelminthes; class Trematoda; order Plagiorchiida; family Microphallidae; genus Atriophallophorus; species Atriophallophorus winterbourni. The sequence continues at coordinate 72,656 of JACCGJ010000805.1, forward strand.
TCACAAGAGACTTCCTCCGCTATATTATGTATACAAGATGTTAAAGTTGATAGAGTCAAGAAAAGTATACTTGTATGCCAATGTTAAATATGGTTCTTACAAATAACCACGATGTTCAAACACAGAATCACAAAGTGATTCTTGGTCAAGCACTCAAGGCGCTTATGGATGACCAAAGTAATGTGTGTAAGTGTGGGGGATGTGAGCAACACATTTCTTTGATAGAGTCAATATTGTTCAAACGCATATACGTCTGCAACCAAGCGTTCGGTTCAAGTCGCGTAACAAATATCATTGAAACTTACGGAGTGTATATGTGTACGCTGATGTTTCGCGCGGTCCGAGCTGTTAGAAAATGCTTTGCCGCATTCAGGATATTGACACAAGAACGGCTTGTCTCCCGTATGAGAGCGTATGTGAATTTTCAAGTTCTCCAGTCGGGTAAATGATTTCATACAACCAGCATACTTTATGGGATGAAACGGAAAGCAGAATTAGGGTGTGATCAATCGGAAATTTATTTTGTCAATTTGAGGTATTATAAGGTTTTTAAATTAACTAATTGATTTGATAAATATATGGGAAAATATTGCACTTGGCAAACCTGTGTATTTGCATGGATTTACTAGACGCGTGTATCTGAAGGGTTTCAATAAAAACGGTTATCCCTCAAAACCTGAATCACATTCTGTGAAACAGCGATTAGTGGTTGATCGATCACTTGAAAATTGTAGATTCACTTTGCACTAAAATCATGTGATCTTCAACGGTTTTACAAACCTGAAAAGTTATAGTCAGGCCCATCTTGGCCTCATATATTATCGGCTCCTCTAAACTCGATTAATTATCCTCATTTGAATGCATTTCTATCACAAACCCACATTCAATATATAAATGCAAGCAAATGTGAATATTTGTTCACGTCCATGGGGGTAAACCCAGGTTGACACGTGATTCAATAGGTTACTCATGCAAGCCTTATCGAAGAATGGCTTACAATTTCGCAACTTGTTGAATACTTAATTATCATCTATTGATTTTTAACAGAGAGCAATCCTAAATATTTATATTTTTCCGACTTGTCACGAAGCATTCAGCATTAATTCAATACAGATTTGCCGCCTCACATTTGATCACAGAATAATTTAGATCTGAAAATATCTATTGCTTTTGGTTTTCGAAACAGATTGAGTGGATATTTACAATATCTTGAATTTGGCAGGCTTTGCTAAATTGCCTAGAATATTTACAACAATGTTCTTATTCATTTGTAGAGAACCATTTAGCTTTGAGAATAGCCTTATTAAGAAATCATTACCAGTAGATTTCTTCTTTTTCTAAAATTATCATTCCGGAAATTGCAATACATAGGAATTGGACAGTTCTTCATCGCTGACATTGAAAGCTTAGTTAAAAAGTGGTCTGCAGGCCGGGGAAGATCAGATATTGCTATCGGCTTCTAATCGCAGCTAACACCGTCAGTATATAGGTGATATCGTACGTCCAATTACTACCAATCCCTGTGAGCGCTCCTGGGAACATTGTTCCACGCAAATTGGACGCGTTAGAGATTTGAGATGCTGTGGACCATGAAAACAACATACGCAAGTGATGTACATCCATCTTCAAATGAGGCCAACAACAAAAACAGGGATTGGATAACTCATGAATATTCATCGACCGGAATGATGGGCATCCAATTGCAAACTTAGTTGTTGCTGTGATATTGCTGAGTTAAGTGAATTATCAAGATTATAAAACATTGCTTGATCATAAATAATTATTGTCGGCAAAAGAAATCACAATATTCAAATGCTGGATCACAAATTGAATCCCGGTTAAGTGGTTGAGACGATTATAAATGAAAGGGGTGAGGTGTTCAATCAATTGGAATATGTTCGGGACCGATCGTGTATTCATAATGCATAGAATTTTGAGTGCAATCGGTAAGACCAGTTTTGGGGTAACGTTTCACTTCTGACACAGAAGCTTCTTCAGACCAAGGGTGATAGTCAGGACAGGGAACATGATTAGGTAGTTGTCAACACCCCACCACGTATTTTACTTTAACGCCAAACAGCCTATAGTAAGCCTACGCTGTGTCACGTCTCGCGGGTAGAGTGATGTTAACACCCCGGCAAATACACTTCGCAAATGGTTTCTGGCTGTTTGTCGTCTTAAGGTTAAGACAATGTCAGTGAGCTTTTAGACACTGATTAGGTAGTGAAACAATTTATACACTAAGGCAACCGTTAAGTAGGTATCTTTCACGGTGTCTTAGTGTGATTACCAGTCTACTAAGGATCGGCTGATTAACATTGTTTGAAGTCAGTATGACAATCCTGCAATCTCTAAAGGACAACTGCACGAAACCAGAAACCAAAAATGTACTGTATCCGCAGGAGAAAGGGATCAACTTGATGCCGTTTAGCTGAAAACCAATCAAACAGATTCCAGTCATTTCATTCGTAAACTACGGATGCTCACCGGACATTTGCTGGGTCGTTCGCCGTTATGTATACGCATGTGCACGAGTAATTTATACCGCGCATTGAACGGCCGCATTTGCCGTCTACATCCTTCCCATTTGCAACGATAATCTTTGCTTGTTGTGAATGCGTCAATATGAACGTTTTCAATGTGTTTGACCAAACTTTGTTGGTCTGCCAACGGCTGAAAATAAGCAAAGTTAAGCGTGAGGTTTAAATATTTGAATTTGCAACTACTAATGAGTACTATAGCTAAACTATTTCACGTTTGTTTGTTCGTAACAAAATAGTTCTCAATGTCATTTTTTCTCCACTTTTAATGACGGAAACAGAAATAAGATATTTAATGATTTAAAAAGCAGTCTGCAGGAAAATTGACCTGAAGATTTTGTGGTTTAACTGTACACGGGGTAGAGCTATTAGTAACAGTCACACGACGAATATTTCGACAATTTAACTTCCATGTGAAGATCAAAACAGGTTATGCTCATATTGTTAGGGGCGAGATGGATTTCGCCAGTGCAATCGAAGCCAGAGCGCGTTCATCAATCACGCAGTTTGCACAGTTTTCAAGCACAACCGATCCAAAATTAACCTCCCACGAAACCTACAACACAAGAGCAATCCTATTGATCAAACGCAATTTTCATGCACGAGATTCAGAACATAACACACGTCAATCTGTGTTTGAACATCGTGGTTCTTTCTATTCAACTATATAAAACGGCTTCAAAGTCTAATTTTATCCACGTCTATGTTTTTAGATAACTATCCTTGCCACAATGTTGTCCTTGAAATGTATGTACCATTTTCTATTTCTATATCTGATTGGCCAATCGATTTCGCGCCAAGCGGTTCAGTTCAAACCCTCATGACCTTGAGCTCGTTTGATGAACCTCAACAAATTCAATATAGTTTGACAGACGCTGAAGTTGCCAAGAGAGTGGTGTTCCACATATCTTCCGAAAAATTCGTGATTAGCACTCATTGTGATTTACTTACATCACAACTCAACAGTATGATTTTTCAAGCAAGGAGTTCCACGTGAAACAGCTTCAAACCGAGGAATATTTCGGCAGCTATCAAAACCAAAATTTAGGATGGCTAAATTTTTTGAATACTTTCGTGATCTAATAATCGAATCGGGCATTGATAAATGATTAAGTGAGTGATCTTCGATGTGAAGTATTCTAAGGATCAACGAAAGTTCACTCGGTTTGCGTCGCATTGTAAGATCATAAGATTGGTTTTTGATTACTTAAATTGATAAATTTGTATGCTTTTATCGAATTCAAAAACAAATATGACTTCGCTTAGCATGTTCAATTTATTGGTAGTGCATTTAAACAAGAAAACCGATTCGATTTTATCGAATTTAGCTCACATTCATCAGCCCCAAATCACCAATTTATCAAACAATTATTATTGAGCGTTGTAAAATGTCAGCTTGAACCAGTACATTATTTCACATAACTTGGTTCAACCGTTTAAGATAACCTCTCGCTAGACAGGGAGATTGATAAGTGGAATGGCTGAACAGCTTTCATTTTGTCCCGATTGGACTGTCGTGTTTGGGGTAACCGCAAGTTGACTGTAAAGACAAAGATGATGGTATACAGCGCGTAGTTACCAGATGCTTTGCCGTACGCAGTGAAATCTGGACAATCAATGCAAGGCATGAAAGGAAGCTGAATGCTTTCCATCTACGAAGCATCCGTCGTATATTGAACATATCGTGGGTGGACAGAGTGACTAATACTGAAGTACTTTTAAAAGCTGGTCTACAGAGCATGTTCACCCTATTGCGACAGCGCCGCCTGCGCTGGCTTGGTCATGGCTACAGAATGGAAAAATGGTCGTATTCCGAAAGATCTACCCTATGTTGAGTTGCAATCAGGATGTCGACCATTGGGCAGACCGCACTTACGGTACAATGACGATTGCAAAACATGTATATGAGAGCTCTTGGCATTGACCCTATGCCTATGGAAAAACTTGCTCTTGAGCGCTCACATTGGAGGCATTGTGTAACGCGTCGTCTGCAAGCTGGGAAGGAGTACATACAGCTCTTAACTGCTGGTCGCAGATCACGCCCATCGACCGAGTTATGCCTATCGTTGCAAACGCTGTAGGAGAGATTGTTTCTCCCGGATCGGACTGTTGAGTGATCTGGAAAGCCTTATAATATGAAACAATCATGGGATTTCGATGTACATCCAAGGTCAACATCGGCCGAAGGAGGCCAACAACATTATTGAGCGTATCGCCGTCAATCTTATTGGATGAACAGCGTGGTTCGTTATATATACCCCACGCTGGTGGCTTGAACATAAACCATTAATTATTGTTCATTACCTCTACTATGATTGTCGCTACTTGATTGAAGAGAAACATCCCGAATCTGGTTGCGCGTGTGTACAGTGGATTTGACCGGGCACAAAATAACTATTAAATGTATGTTTAGAACCACTGTTGAAATTATTACTTATCAACAGTCCCAGTGATTACTAAAACAAATTATGTTGTCTCCATCTGATGAGAGCAACAATCAAAAACCGGTTGTGTTGTACAAATACAAGGAATTTGACATTCATCAAACGTTTCACGTTGTGTGTGTGGATGGTTGAGCCAAGCTGGTTAACATTGATTATCAGGCATAACCTTATTTACTACCATTTCCACTTGTTTAAGCCTCATTGTCCACCGGTTGACAGCAAATAGTTAGAGACTGACTGTCATGTTTAAGTGCTGAGGACGGGAGCACTACCAATTCAAAATACAACTTTATTAAGTATACTTTGAGCAACAAACATCCACACTGTAGGAAGTACATAGAACGTTGTTGATCTGAATTCATAATCACGATATTTTGGGCATTAGTAATGTATTCGCAGAATCCGTATACATTTTATTTCGCATTTTCTTTAAATGTTTAAACAAGTCAAGAGAAAGCCAATTTAATTCAAGCTTACCTTGTAGCAATTAGACCAACGACATCGAATGAAATCTGTTGTTTCGCTATCCCTTAATTTAACACCATTCGCTTCGATACCACCATGGCACTTGCTCAGTTCTTCATTATTCGTTCCCACACGACCTTCAACGTTCCAGTGGTTGAGTTGCGATCCGGTTGGTTGCAAACACTTTGGCTCTAAATCTACAACACTCCAAGGATTTTCGTAAGCATTTGAGTGAGATGGTTTCATGTCTTTCATTGAATTCTTTGGATAATTCTTGCTGCAGTTTAATTTGGTTTGAATTGAAATTGATTCTCCCACAATCGTCTCCTTATTCTGATTTCCAAATGAGAAATATCCGCCGTTTGGAGCGAAATCACAAGGCCCAGGTCGTTCTTCCGGTATTTTTGTGAGCATACCGGTTTGATGTTTTAAAGCAGGGTGAATCGGAAAGGGAAATTTTTCAGTGAAAGCATTTATGTTTTGCTTGGTCTTGGATGAAAAAAAAACAAAATTTTCCGCTTAGTGAATATCGTTGTTTTATTAATTGTTAATTATAATAATGTATAAAAGTGTGTGTCACAATGTTCTACTTTCTAAATTGTTTTTAAATAGTAAAAGCGTGATTTCCAACATTTTGTCAAGTTTTTAAAATGTTTGCACGAGTCATCTAAACTTATATTGTGCATCCAAATATTTGGAAACTTGAAATTGTGCATTTGACCAAACGCCACGTTTGTGAAGAGAGTTCGCGCCTTTCTTCTAATAGTTTTTTTTATTTTTTTGATAAAAACACACGCAAGCCGTCTGATGGGAACGTATGCATATGGTGAGTTATATTAAAACCAATGGGTTGGACACTCCATACATGCGGATAAGCAAATGTAATCAAACAGGTTGTTCATGCAACCTTTATATATATGTTTTGCTTCAAAATTCACATTTTTCCATTCCTCCACTGTTTCATAGCATGCGGATCCTGATGTTACTGTCCCTAACTGATAGCTACAAACAGCATTAAAACCTATACATATTTTTTATTGGTATTATGTGGAGAAATTAATCTATTGCTGAAAATTTGTGTGAACGAATAAAGTCATTCTTCTTCTTCTAATGGAAATGCATGCAAATGAGCAGTTTGGTCTAACCCCATTATAAATGAAGTTATACTTGAATACCACTGTTATATAGCGTTCATACCACGAACAACGATGTTCAAACACAGAATCACATAGTGATTCGTGCTCAAGCATTCAAGGCGCTTATGGATGACCAAAATGATGTGTTGCTCGCATCCCCCGAAATGACACTCCACTACCGGTTTCTGGCTGTTTTCCGTCATCTGGTGGAGACAATAAGATCAGGTTCAGTAAGCCTTGAAACAGTGGATAAATGGTAAACAATTGTATACTTGAATGCCACTGTTACATAGTGTTCGTACAACGAACCACAATGTTCAAACACAGAATCATATAGTGATTCTTGGTCAGGCACTCAAGGCGCCTATGGATGACCAAATTATGTGTTGATTACATCCCCGGAGAAACCAGTAGTGGTGTATAAGTGCGGGAGATGTGAACAACGCATTAATTTGGTCATCCATAATAGATGTGTTTGGACACACGTGATTGAACAGGTTGGTCGTACCAGCCTTATCCAACAGTGCGAAACAAGCACTACTTATTTACCATGCATTCACTGTTTCAACTACAAGCGGATCCTGATCTTACTGTCCATACCGGATGAGTACAAGCAACACTCAAACCGATATTTGTGTGGATCTAATGGCAATGCATGTGAATTGATGTTTTGTTCTATTGAAACAATCAAAAATTATATGGTCCTACATATATCGATTATGCACTAACGTGAAATTTGCCTTTGGTGCTGGTTTTACTATTTTAACCGCATAATGTTTAATGTAACAGAAACCGAGGGAGCCAAAAATTGCGATAGCTATCCAGTCATACATGAAAACAGGAATTTGTTGCCAGAGTATGCTGGAATGCAATTAGCTTTAATAATGTGTAACATGTGGTTTTGATGATTTTTCTCTCGTAATAATGGAAACAATGCCAAATGTAACTTGTAACTCTAAGGGAACATGTGAAAATAAGGAAATGATATCGTCTTTCATCCGTGAATACCTTGCCTCAGATTCGAGTTCAATGCACGTTCAGGCGCTTTGCGAAGTTGTACATTAGTGGAAAAACAGCGACGTCACAGACAAATAATTTTGCTTTCTACCAGAGCTCCCTGTGAAGATTATTGTTATCTTCACCTAACTGGGACAAACCGCCCGTGACGTTAAATAATCGTAACTTCGGGTTGGTATGCAACTATTACAAGTGTAATAATTTCAAAGTACTCTTTCGATGAAACTAAAATTGCGACTCGAAATCTTCCCGGATATTTTCCTTCTCCTGCATAGAAAACACAATAGTGTTTATTAGGCAATGCGATAATGAAATCTCATTGCTTTTATTTGCGATAACTGCCTTGAATATTATTTTTTATTTATTAGATTTCGTTTAAATTGAAAAAATCGATTTTGAAAACAGTTAGGTGTGTGATGGTGTTATGAGGGCACCCTCCTAACGAATCAAACAAACCTGAGTACCTGATCGAGCAATGTTCGCAACGGAGGAAGGATTGTTGTTGGCTGAGTCATGTTGTACCTCGTCAACAAACCCCGTGTTCATTACAATTCAAATTCAAATTGTCTGACTCGCCCATGACAACCAACATCCGTCGTTCCCACTATGCACCTTCCCACGATTATGGTGTACCCTCACACGTTCGCTCTGTGGTTACCATATAAATACAAACCATGTCCACGGTCCAAATGCACACACTGGGCGCTTGGACCTTGGACTCCCGAAAAACGTCCTATTCCGGTCTTGTTCTGTTTTTCTGGCTGTTGGGTTAAGAACAGCGCATAGACAGACTCTACTGCAATATCGAGGACTCATCCATCATAACAGATGGAACTGCATGCAAATGAGCATTTTTGTTCATGGTAATGGTTTTATCCAATCTACATGTGTTTTGGTACACGTGATTTAACAGATTATTCGTGCAAACCTTATTCAACGGTAGCATACAAGCGCAACTTGTTTACTCTTCCTCCACTGTTTCAAGCACATGTGGATCCTGATCTTACTGTCCCTACATGATGAGTGCAAACAACACCAAACCGGTCATGGGGTGTGTGTGATGGAAATGCATGCAAATGAATATTTTGGTTCATGATTATGGGTTTAACCACATTAAACATGTGTTTGTACTCATGTGATTGAACGGATTGGTCGTACTAGCCTTATCAAATGTGGCATACAAGCGCTACTTGTTTAACATTCCTCCACTGTGTCAAGCGCATGCGGATCCTGATCCTATTGACCATGCCTGGTGTGTGCAAACACCACGAAACCGGTCATAAGGTGTATGTTTGTGTGTGATGGAAATGCGTGCAAACAAGCATGTTTGTTGTTATGTAGCGTTTGTACAATGTGCCAAAAACGCCGATTCACAATGTGATTCTAGATCAGTCAGAAACGCTTCGAAACACCCAACGACGTGTTGAGGTTCACAAGCCCTATCGGGAAATGTGTTTATGATGTGATTGAGCTTTGTATTGTGCATGATATATGCGCAATATGTAGAATGCAAAAATTCTTCGAATTTCAAATAGCTTACTTCAGTCGCTCTACGAAGATCGCAATTGTTCCACTTCACTTGAGCACAGTTTCGTTCATTTAGGTCAGCGCTTTCGTTCACGTAAGTAACATCCAAGCCACATTGCAAAGCTCGCGGATCAGCGTTGAACTCACTCAAATTGTATGTTCCGGACAACGGGATTACTGATATGTCGCCTGTCGTTTGTAAAAGTTAGATTCACGATTCAATTATACTTATTAATTACTCAGCAAAGACATTCAGTGATAACAAATCGATTTTAAAGTATGCATAATAGGAATGATTAGAGCGTGAGACCGAATTGTGTGTTGACTTTATTCTTTTGATATGTCTCAGGATTACCGTGTCGAGCAATTGGAATATTTCAAACTCCGCAAAGAATAATGTCCATACTGGACAATATAGACAACTAGAGACATGAAATTTATCATTCTTGAGTTTCGCGTACATTTCCGTATACATATGATTGAACAAGTCGGTCTTACTACCATGATCCAACAGATATTGTAAAGTACAAGTCTTCCACTGCTAAAGGTATACAGATCCTTTCCGTACTGCCATTATCTGATAATTGCAAACAATACGTGGAGGAAATTCATGCAAATATGTTCAAGTTCGTGGTTTGAAATGTATATTGTGTGCACATAGTATCAAAGGGTTTGGTCTTACGAGTTTTATTCAACACTGTATTTAAATTTCAAACTTTTCTTATCTAAAGAATTTGTACACCAATTGTAATGCATACTGATATGACCTGCACAGTACTCAAGAGGGATTATTACCTACGGAATATTAACCACTACTGTTTTTTTGTTGGCAAGCTTTGATTCGATAAGAACAATCTCTGCCACAGTGCTCGCAACGACAGGCAGAACTCGGTCGATCAGCCTCAGTTGCACCGCGGCAGCGTGATCTGCGTTCAGCAGCCAGGAGCTGTATCTGCTCCTCCCCAGCTTGCAGACGACGCTTTACACAATGCCTCCAATGTGAGCGGTCAAGAGAAAGTTTTTCCTAACCCGCGGCGTCAATGCCGAAAGCATTCATATCTCTTTTGCAAATAACTTTGTAGTATAGTGGCTAGTATCTCCGCCTGTCACGTGGAATGTCCGGGTTCGATTCCCGGCTATGGAGCTGCCTTTGCCAAGCCATGAGCTAGGTTGCCTCGTACTGTTATGAATATTTGTTGGTTCACCAGTAATAACGTGTATCGAATTAGTTATATGAAGCACACATGACACTGTGATTAAAATATTTGAAAATTGCTCTATTAATACCATTAACAATAAATTGCCCATAATTTATGTTTGAGTCAGTAGAACAACTTGTTATGATAAATGTTTGCTTCTTAAAAACAACGTGTTCATTGAATCGGTTAGAGTTCCAACATCCAGGTTGAAACATTCGTCAACGAAAATATAAGGATCAAACAATCGTGGTGGCACGTTGATGGCGACCTTGTTATCATAAAGCACGACAAGCTAAATACGTTTAAAAAATAATTGAGCGAATTGGATCTTAGAATTAAAGTAATGCAAAAGTGGAATCCAGCCTCGGGACTCTTCCCTTTCTATACTGCTTGGCGCAAAAGGTGAATGGTTATATTAAAACATCAGTCTCCCGGAAATACGTGTGTCATCTCAAGCTAAACTTCAGCTCAACCTAAACAGATATTTAAATCAATAGCGTCGGCCATCTTCTATAAATTCGAGCACTTGAGTACCGACGACCTAGAACAGAAAAGTGCTCATGGATGCCCTAAGAGTTTGATGAAGCGCTAATTAAAGCGATTGAAATATCTCACACAAAATAACGAAATAAATTCTGGCTAGCCAGGTTACGTATACGTTTAGTCAAACTGTGTTCTGATGTGATAAGCGTAAACTTAAATGCATACAGGCAGAAATCTTTGCTCGACTTTGGCTTACCTTGACGATAAGGAATTAAGTACAGTGGTTACCCAGCTGTGTTCATATAGCATAGCGACAGTCAATGAACTTCATACTAGGTTTAAAGAGCACAAGAATATCCTAAAGATATGCCTTAAATCGAGACGGCTTATCAGTCTCTAATCAAACATTCAGGTTTAGCTGTATATGTATGGACAAGGGGCCACAATGTGAATCATGAATTCGTAGGTGTACTGAGCGTTGACACACGTGTAAAGCAAGCTGAGCACTGGTATCGACTGGGTCGACTCCCTATGATACAAATACTGGCATTGCCCAAAAGCAAACATTAGTATATGACAAACATCCACAAATATAAATGACTGTTTGATGCATACATTTAGTAAATTCTCATCAACCAAATTTGATCACATTTAAGCATTAAAATAAACTTTATATTGTAAAAATTGTCATCCTAATAAGAAACACTCATGGGATATCTCAATTCAAACCATTTTAAACATTATATACATCATATTTTTCTAATCAATCTACTCAATATGCAACAGCAAATGAGATAAAACAATCTGTATCAACTACACCTACCACGCCGACCTGTTTTCAACCAAGGATTCTGATGGCAGCTCTGATGACTCATTGAACCATAGGTGGTCCCCAAATCCTGCTTCGTGTAATCCGGTGTAAAACACCACCGATCCTCATACATCTTGCAGGCTCCGGAGTCCTGTATAGTCGAGGCGGTCTATTTACACAAAATTCTTGAGTGTGGCGCTCCGCCGTGCACCAATGAACCATACAAATAACCTAGTTCGTAGATTGGGTACAAAATTTGAGAGTAAGCGTGACCCGCTTAAGGCTAGCACAGTTTACACTCATAGATCATTTTTTTCTTTAAGTAAATTACCTGTCAATTGCATCGTGCCCGTGAGAACTGTGGAACTTTCGTGTCGGTAGGGTACACGTGCAAGCCTGGATGGTGTTCGTTTCGTGCCGTGAGTGAGTGAGTGTGCACAAATGTATGAACATTAAACTCAAAACAAATGGCATTTCATCTTTACGGTCATGACGACAATCAGGGTAGACGTGATTAATCGTTCCGGTGAATTTAATACAATCATAGTTTACACGACATGCTAATGTTTGTTTGATTTTGCTAAAACGGAACGCGGGCTTTTTGCAAACATTGTTGCATGTATGCTCTTGCCAAACGTTTGAGGTTTGCTCGCTGCGATATATTGAAGGCTGTGTTTAAGAAAGCTAGTAACGATGATAAAAATACTACGGGTTGTATCTGTCATATAAAATTAAAAAAAAACGAAGTGCAATTAGAATGTTAAGTTTCACATCCAATGTAATTTACATCCAATTCAACATTTTGGTATGAAATCATGTTTGAACTTAGATAATTGTTGTGTTTGTTGACTCTATAATATGTTCCACTAAAGTGTTCAGAGAACAAGAATCGAATGCGGCAGAGTTGAGAAAGCAATCTAAGTGTAACTGCAATGTTGCCGTTGAAGTAACGAAGGAAAGTGATCTATTTATAAAACTAGAACAAGAGATGATTTAGAACGTGGACCATACTACATGACAAAACTCTTCTGCGTCCTTGACAAACTGATAACTATCGACAAATTCTACGTGTAACTACACTGTTAACATAATGGTTTTCGTATCTAGAACACGATGTTCAGACAACAGAATCAGCAAATTTATTATGGTCCCGACTCGGTGTTATAGTATGACCTAGTAAAGGTTTGCTGCAACAGCCCCATCCGTGCCACACCACTACCGGTTTTTTCTTCTGGCTGTTTTGCGCGTAATCATTTGGAGCAGTAAGATCAGGCTCTCCCGAACGTTGATCTTACTGTCCCACCTGACAACGGCAAACATCCAGAAAACTCGGTAGTGGTGTGTAAGGGAAGGGGATGTGAGAAACACATTACTTTGATACTATAGACATTTTCTCCTAGTACATAAATTGCTGCACATCTTGAACCAGCATTGCAACTCAGCGGTACACACATTAAAACCGAAACTAAGGACACTCAATTTGTAGTCAATATATATATTTGTGTGTGTTGTTATGATGCTTGGACTGCTGTAGCCCGCCAGATCTGAATCGGTTTTTATCCCCACAACGCCATTTTGGCCATTCATTCAGAAGACATCCGCTCGTGTACCAAATTTAATTAAACTAAATTCAGGTCCTGAAACCATCGCATAAGACATGCAAGAAGGGTGAACATTTTGTCCATGTCGAGCAAACCTAAGTTCAAAAGTTCAAACTAAATGTCTCTGCTAACTTGATTGGCAACAGCAAATTGTTGGATCTAGTTTGCCTGGTCAATTTAATGGAAATAACCAACATTTGAGTGCCCACACCACACATTAAAACACACTAAATACCGGTTTGTTTATGGTTATTAGCATCACGCTCGATCAGTAGATTATTCGCTTCTGAATCGTGATAACACGTAACGCCCTGTTGGTATGTGGGGCTGTCCCTGTTGCATTCTTCGAAGCTTTTGCATACTTTTTTTTATACGCTGTATATCTGATCACCATTGTTGTTTCATATTGGATCTTATTGTTATTACCTACCTAAGGCATTTCTGGACTATCTGATTTAAGTGGATGCGTGCAGTTGTTGCGAAATCAACGGTATTCAAGTAAATGTTTGAATGATGAAATGCGGTATTAATTATATTTTGTGAATTAACCCATCATTCCAAATGATCCTTTGAAGGGCTGGAAGATACTCATTTTTGCACCCGATTGTTGCACGATGGTCTATTTATCAAGCTATAGTTAAATTCCTTTTTTACCATGGAGTCCAGCTTGCGATGCATGGCTCCATAGTTGAATTAGTAGGCTTTCATGATGGTGGGCAACGTTCCGCCCGTCCGCCGCCGAAAAGGTGCTGAAAATCCGTGGTAGCATTCCTATAAGCTTGGAAGCACGGTTGTAGATAAACTCACAATGCATGCTTTTCTTTAGGCTGCCGCATACCCAGACTCCAAGATCCTTTTCCGACTCGCTCCAGCTCTAAATCGTCTGCCCAAACTAATATTGGTACTGGAATGGCTAACCAATTTGCATCACCTTGCATTTATCAAAATTGAATGGCAGCCTATTCCTTATCGACCATTCATGTAGAGCATCTAAATCACTTTGTAGCTGTTCACAGTCCGCATTCAATTTTTTCCACGTTCAAAGTTTAATATAATCAGCGAAGAGAATCACCTTGCGTGAGGGCGTCTCTGGTAGGTCGTTAATGTAAACCAAGAAGAGTAATGGCCCGAAGATGGAACCTTGCGGTAGGTCACTAGAGCCATCAATGTCCCATTGATTTAAAAGATTGGTTTGAGCCAAGAAAGTAACGTTCCATCTAAACGACTAGCCGTTTGCTGATACGCGTTTCCTTCAGATTTTATAGCAGTCTAAAATAATCGACTCGGTCATAAGCTTTAAATATATCCAGATGGCAAATGTGGTAGCTAGCACCTTCGACAACCGCTTGAATCCTGTCGTTTAACACCGTTAGAAAGTTTGTCAAGCTGAGTACGAAAACCATGCTCCGCTGCTGCTAGTAAATTTCACATGCAATTAGATATCAAGTGAGAGAAGTACGCTGTCTTAACTTTGTGATATGAATAGTATAAACTGGAATGTAATTTTATTTCAGCTAAGACGCATTTCATATATACTACTTGCGATGTATCAAATTAGCCGCACATCAGTGTACGATATTCGGCCAGTTCTCGTTCCAACCGTCGTTGCTAGCGAAATAAAACCGCAGACGATTCCACCTCATCAATCGAGGTTCACAGTATAAATTTCAGATGTACCGCTGAGGGCACTCTGTCAAAATCCACAAAATAGAATCGCCGATTACACTTCAGTCAGTGTTGGGTGATATTGACGCAATTGTGGCTTTATTTCTAGGCCGTTTATCTAAGAAAGTGAGCAAGCTACGTTTGTATAAATTAAGAGTTCAAATTCGAAGGTGGAGGGTTTTTTGTTGCACGAGGACTTGGGAAAGTTTACTCTGAAAGCTTTATCTTAGCTTTACTGTAAATACGTCACCTCCTGTCTATTAGAAAATTGTTAACTTAAGTCAACGGTTTCAATCTAGCAATTTTATGCTCATTATTTATTGAACTACTTAAATACTGATAATCAAATTGCTGTTAATCAATAATACTAGCCCCAGCGGAATAACAGCATGCAATGTTTATCCTGCTTGATCGGTGCGCAAGGCCAATCTTTCCAACGTAATCACGTTAACCACGAATTTCACAAGATGAGAGAACCCGAAACTAGATTATTATCGATATGACAAAGAAACAAATACATGCCTCTCTTACTTGGTTGAATCTCGTGACCACAATCCTTTCATCAGACGGTGTGTGCTGTTCACCAAATTTCCTCACTACATCTAAGTCTTTGTTGTCACTTCTAGCAGATTTGCTAATCGGTCTCGTACCAGCCGATAAAAGTTGAGCCCTCACATTGATGAATCTCATATCTTTCAAAAGATTATAACGTTGCGCATCTGCAAGTGTTTTCAAGGATATTGTCGATCAAACCATCCTAATTTAATCATTTCGGAACCCAAATTATTGCAAGTTCTTGATTGTCAGTGCTTCCAGTTCCAATGTTGTGCCAGAATTTATCGTTCTTCATATCATCCGAGCTCGTTATTATCCCTCATCATTGACGCTATTCACATCTCAAAGATATGGCATATCCGCAACAACCTAATAAGATTTCAGCTCAAACAAGTATCAAGAGAAGGTTGCCCGCTACTTTGGTAGAATGCAAACACATTGGCCGTAGCCTGTTTCAAGGTCATTGATAAAGATAGACCCACACTTAACCCATGTTTATTTTATTGCTCGTATTTAGTTGACTGAAACAAACCAATCATTTGATAATTTTCTATAATAATACAGACAATCAACACAAGAAATTGTAATGCAAATATGCATGTATATGAAGATAAACCCATGATCATGAATAAACATTCTCATTTTCATGCAGTTCCATCACAAATACCCAGACCGTGTGACCAGAATCCATCCGTAGTGACACGCACACTTGTTTATTAGGTTAATTTTGTAGCTGAATCAGTGCAAAGCTGTATAATTTTATCAAAAGATTTTCTTGTGGTTTGTCTCTGTTCAAATATCCAGAAACTGAATGTAATATGTAAAGCAGATTACGTGAGTGTTCTAAATGAACGCAATAACATTATTTTGGGATGAAAAAATAAAAAAGAAATGATGAATAGACTTATGTTGTTTTATTTCAGTTCAACACGTCTAAACCGCAATCTAAATGGTTTAATGATAAATGTTTCATAATAAAATCACATTGACAATATCCATGTCTGTTTTCTTATTGCAATTTTGAAATTAACATCTGCTTATGGATTAGTTGTAGTTGTCGTTTGAAAATAACCAACATATATTATCTGAAGTAATTGATGCTGATTTATTGACGCTAGAATACCTGGAAAAGCGTTCGGAAACCAAGCTTAATTAACGTTGAGAAGCCACATTTTTAGCTATTGATTGACTTCTCAGCTTCTAACCATATTCGGTGACGACACATTTTTCTCCCGCTGCCCTCAATCATATTTATGCCTAATTCTCGAAATATTTACATAGAGTGAACAAGCGTACTCTTGTTTGTGATTTGGTATGAAATATTTCGAAGGGGACCGGAATTTCCGGCTAAATCTAATGAAACAAGATTAAGAAATATAATTAATGTATTCGGGTGACGGAGAAAGTCAAATCATTTCGATAAAAGATTATCTAATTTCCATTTTAATGAAAACACCATAATTTGCGTAATGAGCATAGAATTTTATTTTCCGGTTTCTAGAAGTCTGATGACAACATCGATAGAGAAACGATCAGAGGTTGATTGATCGCATACGGATTACCGGGATGATTGAAACAGCAAAACTGATATAAAATCTATAATTTTAAAAGCAAAATTACTCACCCAGATAAGAGAAGTTCACTTAGTCTCTGACATCTTGCTATTTAAAAAATGATTGGACAAATTTTGCAATTTAGAAAATCCAAATGCCACGCTTGTGACATCTGTATATGAATTATTATCAGCTATAAGCTAATACTACTATCAACGTTATAAGTAGCAACAATGATGAAAATTCAAATAGTATGTGCAGCAAAAATAATACTAAATGCTATAAGGATTACATGTTCTTTATACCATGTAATATTTGACCTATGCAGTTTCAACGACTAAAATAAACAACCGCACGATATTTTTAAGACAATGGGTGCCAGTAGAACTAATCTAAAAGTTTTTGCGTAAACTTGCCAGGTGTTCTAATTTATTATGATATTCAGATATGGTGTTGTAGCACTTAACTGAAAGGAACGAAAATTTTTCTCAGGTAAATGGGATAGACATATTTTTAATCGCAACGATAAAAAACTTGGAGCTAAATGCTCATTGAAAACGTCTAGAAATGGTAAGAAATATCAATCAATCACAACCCAAATTATTGATATACTGATGTTTGTATTACTCTCATCATTTCAGTCGTCTCGAATATACGTTTACAGTTATAGACGATATTATTTCACTCATTGCTGAATTTTTATTGACTATTAGTTTATTTAACAGTGGCGTAAATGTATACCAATCTTTGCCATTATACCAGTAATTCAAATGTCACTGAACCTGATTTTACTGTATCTACCTGATAAAGGCAAACAGTCAGAAACCGGTAGTGGTGTGTAAGTGCAGGGGCTGCAAGCAACACATTACTTTGGTCACCCATAAGCACCTTGAGTGCTTGACCAGGAATCACTATGTGGTTCTGTGTTTGAATACCGTGGTTCGTTGTACGAACCCTATGAAACAGTGTCATTCAAGTATAACTCTGTTTACCACTTATCCCCTGTTTCAAATCTCACTGAACCTAATCCTACTGTCTCCACCTGATGACGGCAAACAGCCAGAAACGGGTAGTGGAGTGTAATTTCGGGGGATGTGAGCACCACAATATATCGCTCGTTTATAAGCGCCTCGAGCGCTTGGCGAGGAATCACTTTGTGTTTTTGTATTTGTACATCGTGTTTCTTTGTATTAACCCTATACAACAAAGTCATTCCATTTTACTTTTGTTTTCAACTTTACGACTGCTTCAATGCTTGCTGTTCCTAATCTTACAGGCTCCAACTGATGACGGCAAGCAGCCACAAACCGTAATTGTTTTGTATGTGCATGGATGTGAGCACCACAGTGTATATGCTGATGTGATTTCTATTGAATGTTCTGAGAGAATAATACACGGAAAACGAGATTGCGTAATACTGGAATCGAATGAGTTGAACTCGTCCAATTAGTCTTAAAAGCATACACGCTCTTCATTGTGTATGAGTTGACGGATAATTGTCTCTTACATGGAAGAGACAGACAAAATAAATCTTTAACTATTTTTCAGTAAATGTCAACCATATATCATAGCGCATCATGGTTTAATTCCCCGCAGTGTTTCAAATGTTTGAGAAGACCAATTCAGAGACACTATCTTTCCCGCAGCGCTCACAGTGATTGACAGTGCCTGGCCAATTGTACAATTTGGTAATATATAACCGAACACGAAGAATACCCACAAAGAGGTGTTCGGATTGTACTGCGTTGAAGTCATTGACCAACTAGAATGACAGACAAATTTAACTGGCTTTGTATTTGTGACTACTCATCCGTGTCAAGCCCATCGAACTATTCACAAAATTGATCGCGACGGTCCATACTCTATGCACTGGACTCGAGTTTCGCTCTTATTTGAGCTCATCAGAAGTGCATATCCACCGCTTCGGGGGCGGGATTCGAACCCCCGACCATCATCATTGTAGTCCCACGCCATAAAGACCTTGAACTACCGTCCACCGTTTGACCGACTGCAATTAAGCGTTTATGATCTGTTCTCCAGACTGGCACATTTGAGTAGCTTTGTTTGCCCGACCAGTTCAGAAGGAGCCAGCAATATCTATTGTGGTCGCCCAACTGAACAGATCTCCGTGTCAGGACTTCCCATCAGATACAGTGTAAGCTAACACCGATTAGATCTGATGGGCATTGTTGTTTTATGCGATATTTGGCTTTGTATAAACTGTGCTAATCTCAGAAAATCAAGTTTGATTATCTTCCTCATAGAACTAATTTTAATCGAAATTCAATCTCGTGGTACGCATCATGTGTGTAAAAGATGTTATTTTAATGATAAATATTGTACAGTGATTAGCGTAGGAGCTTATTGAACTTCCCGCTTTCTGAATGACTCGATTTCGGCAAAATTTATGACAACCAGCATAGCGGTCGTTAGGCAGAGTTAGCTTTCAAGTTTTATGGTTCCAAAAAAATTGTTTCTATTGTAACGAGCTATCTTACGCTGACATTGGTACGCGAGAAGAAACGTTATCTAATATTGCGAATAAAAAGTTAAATTTTACCTTCATGATTACCAATACCTGTAGAGCTTAATCCTGGTTCAACTCTGTGCTGTAAAAAATCTATCAACTCTTGTTTTTGAAAAATGACGCAACAGAATCCGACCAGGGTGCTTTGGATGTGAAGTATTCCGTAATAAACGTCCTTAGAACTTGTGTGCGTCAGCAAAACAGGTACCTGTTATTGAACAGGTTGTTCATGTGTGAAGTCACATAGGCCGAGACGTCGCAATCTTTATCTGCACCGAAAATTAAGAAGCCCCATCTCCATCCATTAATACATTCAACCCAAGAGGGCGAGATTCTCTTGCATCCAGAGACCCTGGACGTCTATGGCATACTTCATTGTTGGACGGACGCTCTTTATTATCTGTGTTATGTCCGATGATATTTATAATTGTTAGTACGAAGGCATGCATGTAGACGAAACGTTAATCAATAGCATGTTAAAGAATGTGTCATAAACACAGAAATTGAATTCTAAACAAGTTGTGAAAGTCCAAACACACTTGTTATCAATTTCATTTATAGCACTGGCGTGGTGAATACTTGGATAGGCACTTTTGTACTTTTAGTTGATCTACAACTTCGGATGATAGGGCACGTACTGGATGAGTCATGATAAACTCTGGAGACCAAATCCCAAGACTACCGCTACATTTAAATCGTCCGAATCAGCCATTATAACGAACTTCAATCGGTCTCGATATGCACACACCTAAATGTCACTTGATGATTCTTCGATTTATCTACCTTAGCAATCCACTTTTTCCCGGGGCTAACCTGTACTTTCATATTTAGAATTTGTTGCTGTCCATGACCGCGCGCTGAACATTGGACTTGTGTTCAAAGTACCATTCCAGCCTTGTTCTGTTTTACTGTCTTTTGGGTTAAGAACAACACATTGATTGATATAACGCAATAAATCTCACTATTGCCACATCACCACCTTCATCCAAACAGTACAGTAATAATATTCAGAAAAGACGCACACTTATACTGCAAAAGATGTTTCAGAAAAATTTAATAAGGTCAATTCTAGAAACGAGAATAAACATTGACCATGACCGACTGTTAGATTGTTTCGAGACGCACTAATTAATTCACTTTCAATCGAGCGTATGTCGCAACAAGTCAGTGATTTACATAACATCTAGTTCGTCTAGGTAATTTCGAGTAGGTTATCGATTAGCAGGGTTAATTAGCGCTCGTTAGCCTTTCTAAGATCAAAGTCCTCATTTTTGTACCATTTGAACATATTCTGTTATCATCACTCTACCAAGATCGTATGGCAGTTTGCTTTCACTTGTTACACTGATATGCGCTGAGAAGATATGTTGTTTTGTATAACTATGCATAGGACATGTAAGAAACTGACAATGTATAGATATTTCACGTTTTGCTGTCTCAACAGATTCAGCTCAAAAGCCAACATCGGGTACTTCTTCCTGTCGAGTAGATGGATTACATTCCAAAGACTACACAACAAGGTCAGTGCGGCATCGTTTGTTTTAATGCATGTTATGCTCAAATTTTGGTCAACGCGCTTGAGATAAAAGAACTTCACCTTTCTGGATAAGTTAGGATTTCGCGAAGGATCAGTAATATATTCAACACGAATGAAGTATACCTATGAGCAGCCACTGGGAAAAACCTAGCTTGAAATCCACGCAGGTAGGTAAATTCCGGGCGACCCAATATCCAGCTATAGAATAATGGATGTTGAGGTCTTTGGCATCCTTCGGTCGATGACGACCATGGATGTACAAAACAATTGCATGATTTATTTATTCTCCACAGTTCTTCGAACGACTAAACTGTCCGATTTGGAGGAACAATCTCTCCCGCAGCGATAAACAGAACTCGGTCGATCGGCGTCGTTTGCACGCGGGTGGCGTGATCTGCGTCCAGCAGCAAAGAGTTGTATATGTTACTGCCCTGCTTGCAGACACTTTACACAATACCTCCAATGTGAGCAGTCAAGAGCAAGCTCTTCCTAGCTCGCGAAGTCAATACCAAGAGATCTCATATCTGTTTTGCAAACATCTTTGCACTAAAAGTGCTGTCTGTCCAATGGTCGACTTCCTGATTTTAACGCACCATAGAGTAGACCTTTTGGAATACGACCATTCTGTACACATGAATGTAACGTCCAATTTAAGAACTTATCGAAACTTGAAATTCAAGACGCAGTCATGCGCACAGTTCAACAATACTGCATTTGCGCCATAAATATATTCCGAACTTATACACAGTCCAGGTTTCTCATTTAAAATTCTAAGCCACAATGAAGCAAATCGATTTATAATAAAAATTGAAATTTTTATGTAGATCAAGTGATTCCAGAAAATACACGATGGTGGATGATATTCTGTCTGTACACAAATTCTGTGTTGCTTTCTCTTTCATTAATCGCATCGTCCAGTTTATTCTTTCAGGATATTGTTATTTTTTATATCCATTTCCTAAGTCTGACAATGAGTTTTATTCGTGACCTTGATCACGTGAACGTTCGGGCTCACGTGTGTGACTTCGTACGTAATAGATATTGCCCTAGACATTGACCGGGTTAACCCCGTTACCTGATGTAAGTCGTTTTTAATACAGCTAATTTGTTTCTGATTTACATCCAGGTTTCGCAAGACACGTTTGATTCTCGAATTTGCTTTACTTAAACACCAAGTTTTGTTTTGCGCTCATTATTACTCGCCAGGTCACATTAGGGTGTGGCTATGTGAGTTTTCACACGTAAGGAATGACGGTCTGACTCCCTTAAAAAACCTCAACTACAGCGGAATAGACGTGCATCACATTTGATGTGCAGTTACGTAGAGTGCCAATTAATTGCTCTTGGATGATATTTACAGAAAACCGCTACAATGGTTTCGCGACCAAACAGATAAAACCATTCGTGGCTAACCCCATACGTCATGCGTAGACAGAAAATGTGCGAATGTTCAGCCTGTCAACACTGAGGAGACTGATTTGAAGAGAAGGTGAGTGTAGAAGGGATTAGGGGGCTAAGTTACGAGTATGGGATAAGCAGAATACCCGTTGATACAGCTTCATGGATAACTAAAAGGTGAACCGCTTTAAATTGAATAGATCCTTTTGTCCGTTTAATTTATAAAACCATTTAACATCGTTTACCATCATGGAGCCCATGGAGCACCATCATGGAGCTTGGTAAATGTACCAAATAAACAATCAGTGTGCTAGTGTAGTGAATTACTTTCACTTTGTAACTTAGTATTTTGTACATACAACTTTTGGCCTTATATGGTTATTCCTTTTTTGGCCATGTACACTTCATTCGTATTAACGCTTGTACAATACACTTTTTGGCGGTTAATACTAATTTGGAACTCGGACTTTGTCTTCTTCGGCGGTTGCGGAGTTTGCGTGGGTTGCCGCGTGCCGGAATTGTGATTAACGGATCCTCCAACATTTTAGCGCTTTCTGCACCTTGGATTCCATCATCTATTGGACGTTTCCTGTGTGGATTATTTCGCTATCGTTGGACTTCTCTGGATCTTTATTTAGACATGTGCTCCTTTGGTCTTTTAGTGAGTTCTTTCCATTTTTGCCTTGTTGTGTGTAGTGCTAGACTATATATTTTTGGTCCACTACACTAGATAGATTAACACATCAAAGAGGTTTCAAGGATTGCAAATGTAATTTGTCATGAAGATTGAACATTTGATTTGAACACAGAGTACCTCAACCGTAAAGGACGGTTGCCTAAAATTTCGAGCACACAAGTTATGTTCCATTTGGTACTTCAAAAAATTAAAAATATATCATATCGACAATTATCTGTTCATTACATCAGTGACTGAGAATTAAAGTTTACTTTGTGCAAAACCACAAGCTTTCAGTAAAGGGTATGTTCAATGTAATGAAGTTTTGTGCCAAGATGAAATCTTGATAGAACATTACACTGAAATTAATCGATCGAAGCCAACTTGAGCTTTAAAAATGAATATCTCCTATCGAAAGGTTCACTGAAGTGACAGTGTAGTATGCAAGTACGTTTGCTACGTAATGAGTAGCATCGCTGTCATTCGCACGTGCCTTGTGTCACGAGACGTGCAAGCATACGCCCAACCACAAAATCAATAATCGAACTAGTGATTTAATAAAATACTCTAACGTAAATTATGCGCTTTTGTTTCATACCACCCCAGCGATTGCACGGTTCGTAGCCACGGATCTGGTTAGACAAAACAATGGTCCAAGGTCACGTCCAGATTTAAGGACGCGTAACCATAGGAACCGGACTTGGTAATAAACTGGATGCGGGAGTTTACGTTGAGGGGCATCGGAAAATTATACTCCACGTTTTCTGCGAGTTCGCTCTTATGATTTAACAAGTCTCTGTCAGTGAGTGGTGTTCAATGGCTAACCAATGAATTTACGTTCCAGATACCCGTTCAATTGGGTATTCGACCGTAAAAGCCAGAAACAAAATGGTTGGTCATAAGCAGAGCCAGTAAAATTGACAAAGTTTTTATTAAACATGAGTTGACTTGCAAATTCATCATCCACTATAAATGAAGCTCAGAGAAAGATGTCCGCAAGGACGTAATTGTAGTTTCCGCAGATAGAAGACCGCGAGATGAATACTCGTGGCGATTACGGGGATGAGTGTACGTCCTCATTGAAGCCACGGACTTATCTCTGCGCTTGATGATATAGTCATACATAAAACCACAAATATGTTCAGATTTTGACGTCGTTGGATCGACGGGTAAATCCATGATCGCATTATAATCACGAGGATCGGGCATTTGGCTCAAAACAATCAGAGAGGCAACTCGCAAGAATATAGAAGATCGATCCACGAGTAACGTTTACTCAGAACCACAGTGAAATATGTTAGACGGCAATGCCAAAAACTATAATCAAGTCAAGTTACAGATGTATTCAACCTTTTTAAAATTAACTCAAATCACGTTTGCAAAGCGCTCTCATTGGTGAACTTCAGAACCACGGCCTTGACACCCTTCAGACGCATGAATGCACGCTATATTAACGATTTTGATGACGTGGCCAGACACCCCATGGATTCAAACACGATTTTCCATAATGAAGTCAATTAGAACTGGCGGATAGAGTACTACTTAATCGGGTTCCATTTTCTCACGACCAAACTTGGCCTGACCAAGCTATTGCGTCCGTAGCGAAACGTTACCGTAGCAACCGATTGTTAACAAATTTATCTTCAGGATAATTACTACTTTATTGGCCTTAAACATTGTCAATATACACTGGAGCCACATGGCGATATAGAGTTTTACGTGGAACTTCCACGCATAAACACCTGCCTTTGGTGGTGTGAATGCGTTGATAGGTATGGTATGGTATGAAAGCACAAGCCTGATCCAGGCAAAGTACCGCACAGTTAGAGACTGCACGTGGGCTAAGATACTGTCAGGTTGCCCAGGCCTAGACAGATATGAGGGGGAATAGAAATGGTAGTGAGACTCCAGCGTGTTTCAGCATGCAGCTCACTACCTCTGGCAAATCAGTTTAGCACGGTGTTAGCCGCACAGCACAGAAATGCTGTACGATTGCACATCCGTGCGTTGATAGGAGGTAGTAACAAGCTGAAAGCACAAAACTATCTGGGGATTAAGGAATTTCGCTCGCTTGTACAACACAATAGTCGAGTTCGAAACTGGCAGTGGTGTCGAGTACGGGCTGTGGGAGTAACTACAAAACCATTTCATTTATTAATGGTTTACCGAAAACCATTTTGCAGATCAGTTTTTGAATCCAGTGGATTGTTCAGATATAAGGAGGAATAGATGTAACTAGAGATGCGGACGTTGTTCATAGGTTGAATGCCTAGCACCTGATCTGATATCCACGGAGCTTTATATGGCGTCATAATATCGTTCGAATCCACAGAGCAATAATACCACAATTAGAGGTGGCCATACACACCGAGATTGCAGCCTCCGTCTTTCACTTGTTTAAAGTCGAGAAAACACAGGAATTATACTCAACACCACACAGGCCACATCAGCAAGATCAAGTAAACTTAAGCAAGATCAACAAAACTCCATGAATGGATTGAGAGAAACAAGATGTCCGCCAGACGACTTCACGAACATCATTCGGATGTTTGAAGACATGAGCAGAAGTCACCGATCGCAAATCACGTTGTCCAGTTTAGACATCCTCGAAATAATCTCCAAAAGATGCAATCGAGGCGTGTGAGATTTCCCGGAAGCGCGACAATCGATAGCATCACCCATCAACCAAGCCCTCCAATTGGCTGCCACATATGGACCAATAAGAAATCGAGTAAAATTAGACAAACGAATGACCAATAAAAGGCTGTGAACAAGGCTCACCAGTCGCTTCGAAAGAATTTCAGCTAATAATACCAGCTAGCTGGATGACGTGATCGGCGAACATCACCAATTGCGCGTACTGTGACTACGAGTGGTTTTAGAGCTAAATCTTGCCGATGTTCACGTTAGTGTGCAGCTACAATGTTATAATGACTTCATAAAACACTCAATGGACTTATAACCACGAAGTTTTGTTAGCAATTATCACGATAAAGCAGAGGCTCAGGTCAGTTTCATAGAATGACCAGATGAGACGCGGTTTAGTGAACGACCTGGAATGGAAGTTCCTGGCTCGGGTAATCAAACTTTCAAGGAGCAGTGCAAGGGTTGGTCTAAAGTTTGGGTAAAAACTTACTGTTTCATACGGACAAGGGTTACGTCACTTTGCTGAACATACCGCAGATATCTAGGTCACTCTAACTAAAGCGCTTCTTGATTCAATTAAGATTAGGAAGTTGAACCAATAAAGAACAGCAAAAAGAGTCAGCGGACTTCAGAAAAAAGCTAAACATTGAGTTGATGAATCTGCGATTGTCTTCATTTGGAACGGTTAAATTATAAGTGGGGGAAGCAAAATTCAGTTGACAAAACTACTCACAGTCAACACCTAGATATGTACAAACAACAGCGATCGATTGGTTTCGAAACAAAAGGAGCGCAACGAATGTCAAACCGTAGCTCATCACTGCTGTTAACATGCTAACCACGGCAAACTATGCTGCTAGACCGAAATCTGACTACAGCTTGAAGATCATTAAGTGAGTACGTGCTACTCTTGAATCGCATTGCGAAGCGTTACGGAATGTTGAGACAGCCTGCGTTTTAAACATACACCCATGCTCATCATCAGAGAAAGCATTACAACGGTAGCATGTGCCGAATGCTTAACTGCCATACAAACATGAAAAAATAAAATGCTAAAAGATGGGGAAGGTTGTGACTTAAATGTTTACGGATTCCATAGAAGAGTATGGTCAAACAAATTGGGATGAGTTGCCTACACCTTGAATGGAAACATGCATTCAAACAAGTTTCGTGAACAAGTAGAGTGACATCAACATGGCAGCTTCCTTGCGGCTTTCACTGCCATGCATCATAACAAGCATTCCTCGTCACTCCACTTGACAGCATACAAGATTAAGGAAATACTCCAAGAAGATGCTTAGTGCAAGACCGCCATTGAGCACTGTTTCGGGACATATCATGTAGCGTAACTAACCATTGTGACATCTGATCGCGGGGACACCAGCCTGGCAGACGTACTGCGCCGACTTTAGAAAGGTTACTAGTAAGGATTTTTAACTACCTATGCCATGTGACGGTTTGGCCATCCCGAGATTTACGCCAATCAGGATGTGGCATCGCAAAAAGAATCTGTTTCGGAAGTCGGCATCCGCAAAACGTGACTCAACCACCGTAACCTATGCAGGTTGATCTGCTTCTCTATATCAACATTACTACCCAACAACTTATTTCCGATAGCATAATTGGGTATGCGATTGTAACAGCTAACTCCTAGAATGTTACGGAGACATCGGTTGTCAAATACTTGGAGACGCCTAATGTGCTCTTTCCGTAAAATCCACGTTTCGCACTCATACAGTAATACATCCCGAACTGCCGCTTTGTAGAATATACCTTTGAGTAACAGAGACAATTCTTTCTGACGGCAAATATGACTTCGGTTGCGCAATGTTATGGTTCCTTTAGAAAAATGCGTGCCGAGACCTCGTCATCTATCGATGCAGAATTATTGATACAAATACCACGATACGTAAAAAGATCAACAATTTCAAGCGCCGGATTGTCAAGTAATAAATTGCTATGCAACTCACACCACGTAGACAAAAACCAGGTGCCTGCTATCCAAAGCTGAGTCCCTTATAATTAAGTTAACAAATACGACAGATCAGTTTGCTTAGCCCAACCCGATACGGACCCGAGATAGGAGCAAAACACAAAGCATTAAAAAACTCATAGAGAATCTGCAGTGATACGAATAAAAAGACACACGGGCAATCGCCACAATAGGAAAGAAACAAAAGCAAGTAGTAATAACAATAACAGTACTATACAAATAGAAAATAATGCACAGTTCGTGCGTGATATGTGAACGGGAAAGCAGGTAACCCATCCGAATTACCTATCCGAGCTTCATTGGTGAGTAGTCAGTCAGTCAGTCAGTCAGACAAAAATAGTCAACAAAATCAAGTGGGAACGAAAAACAAGTAGATTAGTTGTGTACTATCACAAGGTTACTTCTTCTCGCGGTTAGTGTTGTTCACGGAGGGGAGGGGAGTGAATGGTTGAGAAATCTGATGGGATAGAGGCATGTTTATCGTCTGGGTGGAGGTGAGGCCACTTCAAGCAGCGACGGGTGTCGTTCAATGATACGCACGATCAAGCTGTTGATGTAGTTTCGAAGCTGTTCGTTCGCGTGTTTCTCCTTTGTCCACAATTCGACAACCTGAGTGAGTTCACAGGGATTGTGATGATTAGGTTTCGATTGAAATAAACCCCAGGAAATGTAACTAAGGGATACAAGGTGTCGGGGCAGGAAAGCAATGCACTCTCAATCTGCAAATCTAGTACTTGAGATATGCTGGGTTTCTGCAACCAGAACCAAAGTTTTGATGTTACGTTCTGGAAGTATTTGGCTTAGTGGTGGTTAAAGAAGGAGAAAAAGAGGGACGCACATCATGAGGTCATTCACTTCAGGCTATAGATAGATAGATGGATGCATGGATGGATAGGTAGATAGGTAGGTAGATAGATAGATAGATAGATAGATAGATAGATAGATAGATAGATAGATAGATAGATAGATAGATAGATAGATAGATAGATAGATAGACAGATTGATAGATAGATAGATAGATAGATAGATAGATAGATATATAGATAGATAGATAGATAGATAGATAGATAGATAGATAGAATGATAGATAGATAGATTAGATAGAG
>JACCGJ010000805.1:102534-113822 GCA_013407085.1 Atriophallophorus winterbourni
TAAAGTTCAATCATCATCCCACAGAGACCTCATTATTTATGAATGAGCTTCTTGTGTAGAAAGCGTTTGATCAGGAGGTGTGTGCGCCTAGTTTGTGATTTTCAGGCGAAGTTCCTACGGTTATCTTAGTCCAGACCAACTAGGAAAATGAGCCAAATAAAATTGGCATTCACAGTCGATGTACGTTGAAATAGAAAGCTGCAGTTGAAGTTAACCACCGTTTCGAAAGCTATAGGGATGAATAATATAAAGCATTTGAAATGCTCGCTATTGATCCGAGGCCTACATAAGCGGGGAGAGAAGAACAGTTACTCGGTGAAGACAGGAATAATTCACCGGTTGAAGTTGCATGGATTCGTTGGCGAATACGTTGTTGGTAAGTACGCAGCAATGCAACCAAGGATTCATCGACGAATGACAGACCTGTTCTCTGGTCAGTTGATAGAAGCAAGCCTTCATGTAACCCACATGAGTATCGATCGAATGACCAGAAATTGAACAGTAATGTCGCGTGAAGTAGCGGTGCACCGAAAAGCAATATATGGGTTACCCAAATGACAAATGCAAACGAGAAATAATTCCAATGGTTGTTATAGCCGGGGGTGGTAGTGGGGATCAGCTCCCAGTGTTTATAAAATGCTCCCATATGGTGCGCGTCTCAAATAGCCTCTGACAACCAAGTCCAGCTTCTGACCTGCACGAGTGGCTCCCCGAGCCCGGCGGAACTGCTTCTACCAACAGGAGAAGGGGCGAGTGATTGGCGTCTAAAAACCAATTTGCTTCGGGCAGATGGAGCTCGTTAGCCTGGGAGGTCATTTCATCTAAGGGAAGGAAAACCCTGATTTTCAACCTCCGCTGCCTTGCGGGATACCCGATCGCGGGAAAGGCTTCGGGAGAAAACCACGAGGAAAAACCTGGAACAGAGTCTGGTAGACGGTTAGTTGGTGCACACCACCTCTTTATGCCTTGCAGGTCGCACTTGGTTGTGAAAAGGCCAGAGAAGCTGACTGGAACAAACGCCGAGTGGTGCTGGGGACGCCGCTTTGTACCCAAATTCCCAAGAATCTTCATTGAAGCCGACTCATCCTCCAGGAGGAGATAGTCGCACACAAGTTACACGTTACAACAGTCGATGCGGACCCGAGGAGGAAACTCAGTCGTCATGTGAATGGAAAAACGTACCTCTTCCTTGGTACAATTGTCGATTTCCGCCGCCCAACTCTTCTCGGTAGGTTTGACCAAACTGCGGCCTTCTTCGAGCGAGCGGGCGAACAATTGATCTTGCGCATCCTCCAGCTGCTGACGAAGCGTTTTGTTCTCGGTGATGAGGCGGCGGACAATTTCTTGCGATTCTTGATAACGAGCCATGATCTCGGAACCGCCGGTGAGCGTGGAGGACATTGGAGACGATTGGCTCGCACGACTGCGCCTCCGCTCACCGATGGAGCTGTTGAGCTCTTCGAGGACCTGACAAAAACATCGGGAGAGAAGTTCACATAAAGAACGTGGCTAATCCAATGGAAGAGTTTAGCAAGAGAACATTTAGCTTATCAGGAGGAAAAGAAATCTAATGCGATCTACAAAGTAAGACTTTAGTTGGATCATTCAGTAATAGTCGGCGTCCCATTAAGCCAATCGATGCTGACAAAACACCCGATACCAACACCTAAACCATGGCAATGAAAACGCGATTGGCTTACAGCAACGTCTTTTAGCGTATGGAATAACTCAAGCATAGATCTGGACCTGTGGAAGACTATGCACAGACACACTGAGATGGGCTGTCTACATCTCGAATGGAGCATGCATTCAAACAGGTGTTGAGGATGAGTAAGGGGACATCAGCTGAGTAGCCAAGAGAAATTGTCACTCCCGAATCGGACTGTTTAGTCATTCCGAAAGCAGTGCAGAAGGACAAAAATCATGCGATTGTGATATACATCCATTCGGTCCACATCGACCGAAGTAGGTCAATAACAACAACAGAGCGACATCAGCAGGACACTTTCCTTGCGAATTTGACGGTCATGCATTCGTGTTCGGGCATTGGCAAAACGTGATCGAACCAGCGAACCCAATGCAGGTTGATGTGATTTTATATAACAATAATACAACCTTTGGACACGCTGCACATGCGACAACGAGACGTGATGAAAATAGATGAGAAAGCTCTTGGTATTGACCTTACAAGTTTCGAAGAACTTGCTCTTGGCCACTTGATTTGGAGACACCGGACACTTATGACTGGGGAAAAGCAGATATTGCTCTGAGCTACATCCCACATCGACCGAGGAGGTCAACAACAACAACAACAACAACAGCAAGACCTTAGCACCGATCGGTTACCAATGTTCAGCAATAAAAATGCACGAAAACCGGAACATCAACCTGCACTCAGCACTCACGTGAACCGCATGATCACGATCATTCTTCAACACTTCAACCTCACGTGCGTGTTTCTTTACCAGCGCGTCCATAGCCTCCTCCAACGTACGAATTTGTTCCTGTGCGTCACTCAACGCTTCATTGTCACGGCGTCGATCCTGGTAGAATGAGATTTGGAGGTCGGTGAGACACGGTTATAGACAAGGGAGAGAAAATGCTGTACGGTCGAGGATATCGCGCGAAGCATCATTCGAACTCAACATGGTGGAGTGTTTAGGATGAATTCCAAAAGATAAATCTTGCTTAGGGAAGCTATTCAAGCGCTACGTTGTAAGTTTGACAATAGTGTGCGTGTGTGTTAGCGCAACAGGTTAAATGTGAGACCAAAGTTTTGAACGTTCAATCCACTGTTGGATAAGGCTGACACGAACAACTTGTTCCAAGCACAGCTAGATGGGATGAACCCATTGGCCTGAACACCTACGTGTATGTATATATGAAAGCACAAGCCTGAGCCACGCAAAGTGCCGCACAGTCACAGACTGCACGTGGGCTAAGATACTGTCAGGTTGCCCGGGGCTAGACAGATATGAGAAAGAAAATATAAAATAGAAATGGTAGTGAGACTCCAGCGTGTTTCATCATGCAGCTCACCACCGGTGGTCAATCAATTTAGCACGGTGTTAGTGGCACAGCACAGAAGTACTGTACGATTGCATCTAAACAGATGGAAACGCCATAGCTCTTTGAGCACAAATATTCATGATTTATTAAATGATAAGTTATTTGTGTACTTTCGGCTAATTCATCGAACAAGAATTGAATTCTGAGGCCATATCAGAACGTTGCCATAATCAATGGTTCACTCAGCGTGCAACATCGAGAGCTCAGCTGACATCGTCCCAAACCGCCACAATTCATTTGATTGGCTGATAATCGAACCGGTCAAATAACCAATCAGAATAATTTGATTTGGCAGAATACGGTGAATTCACAGCATCAAGCTTGCACTCAACGCTGCAACCATACAATGCTATGACTAACGCAATAAGAGATGGAATTTTTTCATTCAACTTGGAATGCCACTGTGGTTTCGATCGATTTTAAAGGCATGCTTGAGAAGTGCGCAAAAAAGAGAATTGGAAGCCACGTTCTTGATTTACGCCGAGTGTAAAAAGAGTTCATTAGGAAGCGGTTCCCTCTTACTTCTTATCAAATTCGGTGAGCGACGAACTCAAACAGACGAGCTGTGTTTGACCTTGAATCGTGTACTATATCTGATGATAGCAAACAACCACGAACCGGTTGTGGTGTGTAACTGCCGGAGATGTGAGTAATCCTGAAACTGAAAAGAACCTATTCAAATTCAAAAAGTTTCGTTGTAGGCCCCATCCCCCTCACTTACACTCCACAACCGATTTCTAGCGGGTTGTCGTCATCCGGTGGAGACAGCCAGATTACGTTCAGACTGTGGTAAGCAACGCTTGACTTCGAATCCAATGCGATATGTGGGACAGTGTTCAATTACACAGTCACACAAAGATTTTCAAGCCGAGTGCTAAAACGCTTACAAATAGCCAAGTGAAACATTACTTCTTATCCATGTACCTATAATTTTCGGCACACCATGATAGTCTACTCCAAACCGTCTCACATCACTCCATCAGGCTAATATTCGGGCTCACAACCTCTCCGCGACGTTCGCGCAGATTAGTGCATGTTGCCGGCATGATTTAGCTGCGCAGCACTTACTTTACTTACTTTACTTTTGTGTGACTATCTCCTCCTGGAGGATGAATCGGCTTCAATGAAGGTTCTTGGGGATTTGGGTACAAAGCGGCGTCCCCAGCACCACTCGGCGTTTGTTCGAGACAGCTTCTCTAGCCTTTGCACAACCAAGTGCGACCTGCAAGGCAGCAGGGAGTTGCCAGAAAGGGGTGGTCTACCAGACTCTGTTCCAGGTTTTTCCTCTGGGTTTTCTCCCGAAGCCTTTCCGGCGATCGGGTATCCCGCAAGGCAGCGGAGGTTGAAAATCAGGGTTTTCCTTCCCTTAGATGAAATGCCCTCCCAGGCTAACGAGCTGCGCAGCACATCACTCGTGAATTCTCAGCTTGAAGGTGACACTTTAAATGGTGTATCCAGAAAGAGCAGCTGACAGAACCTTCTTCCCACGTCGTAGGCGCAAGGCCTTCTCATCTCTTTGTCAAACCACTCTGTAGGTCACGTGCAATTTCGCAGTATTTCAGGCATCACCGTGCTAAATTGATCTGCTGAATGTACAGATCTGCACACAGAAGACCTAGAGTCTCAACGCCACGTATGTCTGTCTAGACATGGTTAACGTTGCGCAGTCTCTGATTGTGATGCAATTTGCTTGGTTCTAGACTTGTGAGTTGTTCATCATACCCGTTCTGGCTATTGTTCATCGCGTGTAAGAAAGCAATGTTCAACAAGACTTGAAAAAGTGGTAACGTGATGATCAAAGGTTTTAATATGAAACCTTTGCTAAGCACCACAGAGAATCACACTGTGACCAATGTTTGGTATTGCTCACATGCCTGTAATTACACTCACGCTTCATGATATGTCCCGAAACCGTGTTCCATGGCGGTCTTGCACTAATCAACTTCCTGGAGTGTTTGCTTAACCTTGTATCTTGTCAAGCGGAGTGACGAGAAAAGTTTGTTATGATGCATGACAGTGAAAGCCGCCATGCTGATGTCACCCTACTCGTTCACGAAACTTGTTTGAATGCATGTTCCATTCGAGGTGTAGGCACCTCTTCCCAGTTTGTTTGTGCTTACTCTTCTGTAGAATCCGTAGCTATTTAAGTCCCACCCTTCCCCATCTTTTAGGATTTTACTTGATCATGGTTGTGTGGCAGTTAAGCATTCGGTACATGCTACCGGCGTAATGCTGTGTGTGATGATGATGATAATTGCACTCACACGATCGAACAGTGCGGTTTGTTCCCATTAGGACAGCAAACTTAGAAACAGTGGTGAATGTGTTACGTTTCCTTTTTTTATTCCGTTCAACCAGCGACCCGCGGTTCCCCGAGCTTTACCATACACCACACTTCATTATTTGTGACTCACTACTAAGTAATCAATAAATTAATATTACGGATGTTGATTCGCTCAGGTTTTACTCCGCAAACAAACAGATTTGAATGGTCGAACGAAGAAAAACTCCGAAAAGAAACAAAACATCGAATCTGTACAAAAAAGTAATCAGGTGTTACAACAATGAGCAAGCAACAAGAACAAACAAAACGGATGGGAAAAAAATCAGATTTTCATACCTCCAGCGTGTCTTTCATTACCTTGTGATTGATTTGAAAAGGGAGATCAGAGAATGAGAGAGGTGGGTGTTGCTAGCTAGTATAAACTACGCAAACGAGGTGATGGAAATTAAAAAATACTTGATTGGAGGGAAGGGGTAATGACTAAATGAACACGTTGCAGAACCCAAGAGGATTGGAGCATTTCGGCAAGATCGCGAGCTTCATGGGAAACAGTCAGGCCGGGATCTGCGTCCGGATTAAGCATTGTCACGAAAGACATGAGCATAATCACACCCAGTATGTAAATTTCAACCACAGCACAACAGTGAAGCCGAAGCGTGCCCACGAAGGTACAAAATCACCACAAAGATTTCACGACTCAATTAGGCAATTCGCGGGTTAGCGTTTGTAAAACGTCGGCGCATCACACGCATATTGTTGTTCGCTGGGTGCGTAAAAATCGGTGGTCGATTAGTACACACGCATGAAGACACAATTACTATTTTACATGAAGCAATGCTGGGTGATGACCGTTCTCAGTAATGCAGAAGGTAGGTAGGCATATGGCAAAATAGCGTCTGACAACAAGCCAGATTCAGACCTGCCCGAGAGAGACAGCTCCGTGAA
Source organism: Atriophallophorus winterbourni (assembly GCA_013407085.1). Lineage (NCBI taxonomy): Eukaryota > Metazoa > Platyhelminthes > Trematoda > Plagiorchiida > Microphallidae > Atriophallophorus > Atriophallophorus winterbourni. The sequence continues at coordinate 108,833 of JACCGJ010000805.1, forward strand.
GCCCGGTGGAACTGGGGACCTGCTTCTACCCAATAGGAGATAGGAGAAGGGTCGAAGGCGAGTGACTGGCGCCTGAAAACCAGTTTGCTTCGAGAAGATGGAGCTCGTTAGCCTGTGAGGGCATTTCATCTAAGGAAAGGAAAACCCTGATTTTAAACCTCTGCTGCCTTGCTGGATACCCGATTGCTGGAAAGATTTCGGGAGAAAGCCCTGAGGAAAAATCTGGAGCAGAGTCTGGTAGACGGTTAGTTGGTGCACACCACCTCTGTCTGGCAACTCCCGGCTACCTTGCAGGTCGCACTTGGTTGTGCAAAGGCTAGAGAAGCTGACTCGAACAAACGCCGAGTGGGGCTCGGGACGCCAGATTTATACCCAAATTCACAAGATCATTCATTGAAGCCGACTCATCTTCCAGGAGGAGATAGTCGAACAAAAGTAAAGTAAGTAAGCGATGGGTAAAGATCCACCTCGGTTCAGAGAGGAAAAATCATTAAACCTTAGCCATCCTAAGTGAGATTTAATTGAAATACCCCTGCTTCCAGCGATGGACCATCGATCACATCTTGAACGAATCTTTGATGGACAAAGTAACAAAACGGGAAGTGCTTTTTACAGCTACAGAGCATACTCAATTTACTAAGACAGCACCGCATACGCTGGCTGCACAACGGCCGTATTTCAAAAGATCTACTCTATGGAGAAGGTAACATTTGATATCCAAAGATGTTTGTAAAAAAGATATGAAAGCTTTTGACATTGAAGAACAAATAGTTTTGGACTGCTCTCTTTGAAGGCATTGTGTAAGGCGTCACTTTCAAGTTGGTAAAGCGCAGACGATGCTTTCCGTAGCTGAACGTACTTCACGCGATCAGCTTGCAAATGGTGCCGCTGTGAGCGATGCAGAAGTGATTGTTCCTCCTGAATGGGGCTGTCATTAGTCATTCGAAACGCTGCAAAGCATCCATGGTCGACCGATCACATGAGGCCAACAACAACAAAACAACGGTGGTGAACCTCGTCATTCGTTACTCGCTCGTCCCATTGATATCCCTCGCCTGAGTTCGATATTGCGACAACACCGACTGAGATGGTTTGGCCACATCCTGAGACGCTCGGACGCTGAACTAATCAGGGTGACACTATCGCCGACACCGTGCTCAGAATGGCGTTGTCGTCGCGGAGGACAAGTGAAGACTTGGCTCGCCACCGTGAGATCGGATGTGAAGCTGCTCGGTCTACGATCGGTTTACGGATGGCGCACGTGGGACCGGACCTGGCTTAAAATCTGCGCGGATCTCGCTTCTAACCGCCGAGCGTTGGTGGCTGCAATCCGTGACGTCAACGAAGCCGACTCATCCTCCAGGAGAAGATAGTCGCACAAAAGTAATAGTGAAGTAACAACAACAGGCCACCATTCGACTAGCCATGGGTTCTAACACAGCGATTTACTAGCGGGTGACAACAAAGTACTTACAACCGAGAACAGTGGGTAACCAGGGGGAATTATTTGATATAAATGACGGGTCAAATGGCAAACACTTACCGAAACAGACGTCTGATGTTCAGCCTTCATCCGAGCCGATTCAATATGCAGAGTACTCAGCTCGGATTCCAGATTGGAGATGCGAGATTTCAGAGACTCCACTTCGGTGTTATGTTCGCGAGTAGTGCGCGACTGCGGGGAAAAATTACACACAGGATAATATCAAGAAGCGATGAATACATGAAAAAAATATTACAGGGACATCGTAATTGGTCATGTGAATAGTCGTACTCTGAAAGATACACTTTAGGAGGGTTTTAAACGAGCCAAAAACGTCTGTAAAAGAGATATCGAGCCTACGAGTTAGCAAGCACTCGCTCACTTTTGAGGATAGTGTAAAGCGAGTTGGAGCAGATGGTGCTTTTGGTTGTTGAACGTTGAACAACATGACACCAAGCACACGACACTGAACTCCCAAGCAGTGAGGATCCCTGGGGGAGACATTGTTCCTCCCCAATCACAACGTATAGTCACGTGAGATGGTTATGTGATGTGTGAGCTAATCATACACGTGTGATATTGATCCAAGGTCGACTTCGACTGATGTGAGCCAACAGCAACTAACGGAATCACAATGGACGGTAGCGATGGGAACAAGAATGTAGTAAAGGCCAGTTTTAGCAGCGCTTAAATCGCCTGCACAGAGGTATCACCCTAACCCTTGAGCTTTAGAGACAGGCATCTATGACACCACAGATGACCCATGTTACGAAAAACAACCGTTGCTATGGAAATGCGAATTGAAATCTACTTATATTACTAGTAATGCAACTGTCCAAATAGGTAAAACAGTCTACAGTCGCAAGTTCCTTGTTATTGAGGTTTAGCGCTGTTTCGATCGGATCAATATCATGTAGCAAAACTTCGCACCTGGAAGATGCAAGGCGCATGCCGAAGGATCGTACGATACTACATAGACGGTTTAAAGTAGCCTGAGCATCCGAATAGGAATCGAAGAGTAGAGTGTGAAGGTGCATTAGCGATGAGCGCTTTCGAATGATATGCAGAACTCTACTCTCCGACACAACACAAGAGCAAGAAGCGCCGAAAAGATTGAAGACGACGACAATTGCGAACTCGTAATGCTTCGGGTTGATTGCATGCGAACGGTTAAAGCGACAACATCTTCGGAAGTATGAGAAGATGGACAACGTCAACAGCAATCGAACGATATGCAATTCGCTAATGTCGGTCAAACGAGTCCTGCTTGGCGAGGGCTTGAAACGAAATCGACTGACAAATCAGATCGAGCTGACACCCTTGGACAGATACTTTGAGGATCACCGTTGTGATTGTTTGTTTGCCTATATAACATAAGCGTGTGTTTCATTACTTGTCTTGTGCGCAATAAACGCCGTTGACCAATCGTCTGCTCTTGTGTTGTGGAATTCGTGAGTGAACGCGATTAACGTTAGACGGATTGACCTGAGGGATGAATTAAAGATACGATCGATATGCGGGCGTGCAACTCGGGTGGGGACGTGGTTAAGATTGGACCGAAATGCGATAAGTGGTATGCCACCTGCCGTGTTGACCTGAAATGACCTGACGTAATGATTCTCGGCCTGTCTCTCTACCCCCGATCGCTACACTACCTCGCCGGTATAATCTAAATCACGAAAGTTTCTTATCGCATCTTATCTGAATACCCGGTGTCGATATGTCTGCATTGTATGCATCCCCGTTATAGCGTGAATTACAAACTAAGAGAAATAAGACACCCTTGTCGGACACCACTAACCGAAGGAAAGTTGTACACCCCAGCACACCAAGAAGTATAGGAATGTTGTTGTTGTTGGCCGCATTCGGTCGATGTCGACCATTGATGTACATCACAATCGCGTGAATGTTCATGTTATACAGCTTTTCGAATGACTAAACAGTCCGATTCGGGAGGAATAATCTCTCCCGCAGCGCTGGCAACGAAATGTCAGATCTGGTTGTATTGCTACAGTCTGCACGCCGGCCGGTCGTGATCCGCGTTCAGCAGCATCACAAAAGCGTTGTATCTACCACTCCTAGCTTGCAGACGACGCTTTACACAATGCCTCCAATGTGAGCGGATTCAAGAGCAAGTCTATCAACTCGCCGGTGGGTGTGAATGCCAAGAGCTTTCATATCTCCTTTGCAAACGTCTTTGTACCGCAAGTGCCGCTTGCCCAATGGTCGACTTCCTAATTGCAACTCACCATAGAGTAGATCTTTCGGAATACGACCATTTTCGATTCTGTAGACATGACCAAGCCAGCGCAGGCGGCGCTGACGCAATAGGTGGTGAACATGATCTGTAGATGAGCTTGTAAAGCACTCATGCATTAGTGACTCGATTGTGGAACAAAAATCAGAAGATAGATGGAAAGATGGGTAGAGCACTTCTCCTCTCTCTACTCTAGGGACAGTACGGTTTTACCACATGTACTTGAAAATGTCGAGCGGTTTCCGACTATTGAATATCTAGATACTCCCCCTACTCTTGATGAGCTCAATAGAGCAATCGACCGCTTAGCGAATGGGAAGGCCCCTGGTGACGACGGAATTCCACCTGAGCTCATCAAATACTGTAGCATATTACAACCGCTTCACCATTTGCTTCTTCAGTGCTCGCAGGAGGAGTGTGTCCCACACGAGATGCGAGACACAAAGTCTAGGAATATAGCGACCAAAATACGTTAACGTATTTTTGCAAACACCTTTGAGTAAAAAGGTATTAAATACTGTGTTTCTTTTGATTAGGTTCAGCGAGGCGTGAAACAGTGGAACAGTAGTGTAAACAAGTTACACTTTAAAGCCACTACTAATTGGTGTTCAAATAACGAATCACAGACTGATTTCAGGTCCAGCGCTCAGGACACTCATATAAAACTATACTGTGTTACTCACATCCTCACCACTTAACGTGCTTTGTAAACTAACGCTAGAGAATGCAGCAGTTATTGATCGGTTTATCGACCCATGATGTTAAGCATAGTATATAAGGCAACAAAAAACGTTTGCTAACAAAAGACGGACATAGGCTAACATGAGGAAATGTAACATGTCCCCCCAAAAAACATTAATTTGTCCCAATGTACTGTGGCGCTCACATCCCCATCCCTTACACACCACTACCGGTTTCTGGCTGTTTGCCGTCATGAGGTGGAGACAGTAAGATCAGGTTCAGTGGGCCTTAATTTGTCCCGTTTTGGCAATTCGGTAGCTTCCAATAATACGATACTTTTAGAAGTTCAAAAGAATCGGTCTCTCAAACGTACACAAAAACAAGCATGTACTTTTCACAATATGCACTAGGCACGTGCACAATGTTTACACACACATCCAGCTTGTTTACCACATACACGAGAAACGGAGCAGCACTATATTCTCGCATGCGCTTTCCAAATCCCCCAAAACGAAAACATCATTTACATTTTGTGAACAGGCTCAGTTGAATGTACACTGTGAGACGCA
>JACCGJ010000805.1:114822-136882 GCA_013407085.1 Atriophallophorus winterbourni
TGTGACAACAGTGAGCAAACAGCAAGAACGAGCAAAACGGATGGGAAAAAATCAGATTTTCATACCTCCAGAGTGTCTTTCATTACCTTGTGATTGATTTGAAAAGGGAGATCAGAGAAAGAGAGAGAGGTGGGTGTTGCTAGCTAGTATAAACACGTTTGAAAACTACGAACGAGGTGTGAATAAAATACTTGATTGGAGGGAAGGGGTAATGACTAAATGAACACGTTGAAACCCCAGAGGATTGGACGCATTTCGGTCTAAAGAATCGCGGTTCATGGAAAGTCAGGCTTCGGGATCTGCGTCCCGGTTAAGCATGTCACAGAAAGACATGCAGTATCAACCCAGTATGTAAATTTGAACATACAACAGTGCGCGAACGTCGCCAGTGTACAAATCACCACAAGTATTTACTGGTCAACTTTCAATCAATTCGCGGGGAGCGTGTAACGTCGTGCTGCATCACACGAATTGTTTCGCTGGATGCGTAAAATCGGTGGTCGATTACATACACAAGCATAAAAAATTACTATTTTACATTAAAAAGCCTCTGACACTGGTCACCAATTGCTGGGTGTGACCGTTCTCCAGTAATGCAGAAGGTAGCATATGGCAAATAGCGTCTGACAATCAAGTCCAGCTTCTGGCCTGCCCGAGTGGCTCCCTGAGCCCGGTGGAACTGTTTCTACCAATAGGAGAAGGGTCGAAGGCGAGTGACTGGCGCCTGAAAACCAGTTTGCTTCGAGAAGATGGAGCTCGTTAGCCTGTGAGGGCATTTCATCTAAGGAAAGGAAAACCCTGATTTTAAACCTCTGCTGCCTTGCTGGATACCCGATTGCTGGAAAGATTTCGGGAGAAAGCCCTGAGGAAAAATCTGGAGCAGAGTCTGGTAGACGGTTAGTTGGTGCACACCACCTCTGTCTGGCAACTCCCGGCTACCTTGCAGGTCGCACTTGGTTGTGCAAAGGCTAGAGAAGCTGACTCGAACAAACGCCGAGTGGGGCTCGGGACGCCAGATTTATACCCAAATTCACAAGATCATTCATTGAAGCCGACTCATCTTCCAGGAGGAGATAGTCGAACAAAAGTAAAGTAAGTAAGCGATGGGTAAAGATCCACCTCGGTTCAGAGAGGAAAAATCATTAAACCTTAGCCATCCTAAGTGAGATTTAATTGAAATACCCCTGCTTCCAGCGATGGACCATCGATCACATCTTGAACGAATCTTTGATGGACAAAGTAACAAAACGGGAAGTGCTTTTTACAGCTACAGAGCATACTCAATTTACTAAGACAGCACCGCATACGCTGGCTGCACAACGGCCGTATTTCAAAAGATCTACTCTATGGAGAAGGTAACATTTGATATCCAAAGATGTTTGTAAAAAAGATATGAAAGCTTTTGACATTGAAGAACAAATAGTTTTGGACTGCTCTCTTTGAAGGCATTGTGTAAGGCGTCACTTTCAAGTTGGTAAAGCGCAGACGATGCTTTCCGTAGCTGAACGTACTTCACGCGATCAGCTTGCAAATGGTGCCGCTGTGAGCGATGCAGAAGTGATTGTTCCTCCTGAATGGGGCTGTCATTAGTCATTCGAAACGCTGCAAAGCATCCATGGTCGACCGATCACATGAGGCCAACAACAACAAAACAACGGTGGTGAACCTCGTCATTCGTTACTCGCTCGTCCCATTGATATCCCTCGCCTGAGTTCGATATTGCGACAACACCGACTGAGATGGTTTGGCCACATCCTGAGACGCTCGGACGCTGAACTAATCAGGGTGACACTATCGCCGACACCGTGCTCAGAATGGCGTTGTCGTCGCGGAGGACAAGTGAAGACTTGGCTCGCCACCGTGAGATCGGATGTGAAGCTGCTCGGTCTACGATCGGTTTACGGATGGCGCACGTGGGACCGGACCTGGCTTAAAATCTGCGCGGATCTCGCTTCTAACCGCCGAGCGTTGGTGGCTGCAATCCGTGACGTCAACGAAGCCGACTCATCCTCCAGGAGAAGATAGTCGCACAAAAGTAATAGTGAAGTAACAACAACAGGCCACCATTCGACTAGCCATGGGTTCTAACACAGCGATTTACTAGCGGGTGACAACAAAGTACTTACAACCGAGAACAGTGGGTAACCAGGGGGAATTATTTGATATAAATGACGGGTCAAATGGCAAACACTTACCGAAACAGACGTCTGATGTTCAGCCTTCATCCGAGCCGATTCAATATGCAGAGTACTCAGCTCGGATTCCAGATTGGAGATGCGAGATTTCAGAGACTCCACTTCGGTGTTATGTTCGCGAGTAGTGCGCGACTGCGGGGAAAAATTACACACAGGATAATATCAAGAAGCGATGAATACATGAAAAAAATATTACAGGGACATCGTAATTGGTCATGTGAATAGTCGTACTCTGAAAGATACACTTTAGGAGGGTTTTAAACGAGCCAAAAACGTCTGTAAAAGAGATATCGAGCCTACGAGTTAGCAAGCACTCGCTCACTTTTGAGGATAGTGTAAAGCGAGTTGGAGCAGATGGTGCTTTTGGTTGTTGAACGTTGAACAACATGACACCAAGCACACGACACTGAACTCCCAAGCAGTGAGGATCCCTGGGGGAGACATTGTTCCTCCCCAATCACAACGTATAGTCACGTGAGATGGTTATGTGATGTGTGAGCTAATCATACACGTGTGATATTGATCCAAGGTCGACTTCGACTGATGTGAGCCAACAGCAACTAACGGAATCACAATGGACGGTAGCGATGGGAACAAGAATGTAGTAAAGGCCAGTTTTAGCAGCGCTTAAATCGCCTGCACAGAGGTATCACCCTAACCCTTGAGCTTTAGAGACAGGCATCTATGACACCACAGATGACCCATGTTACGAAAAACAACCGTTGCTATGGAAATGCGAATTGAAATCTACTTATATTACTAGTAATGCAACTGTCCAAATAGGTAAAACAGTCTACAGTCGCAAGTTCCTTGTTATTGAGGTTTAGCGCTGTTTCGATCGGATCAATATCATGTAGCAAAACTTCGCACCTGGAAGATGCAAGGCGCATGCCGAAGGATCGTACGATACTACATAGACGGTTTAAAGTAGCCTGAGCATCCGAATAGGAATCGAAGAGTAGAGTGTGAAGGTGCATTAGCGATGAGCGCTTTCGAATGATATGCAGAACTCTACTCTCCGACACAACACAAGAGCAAGAAGCGCCGAAAAGATTGAAGACGACGACAATTGCGAACTCGTAATGCTTCGGGTTGATTGCATGCGAACGGTTAAAGCGACAACATCTTCGGAAGTATGAGAAGATGGACAACGTCAACAGCAATCGAACGATATGCAATTCGCTAATGTCGGTCAAACGAGTCCTGCTTGGCGAGGGCTTGAAACGAAATCGACTGACAAATCAGATCGAGCTGACACCCTTGGACAGATACTTTGAGGATCACCGTTGTGATTGTTTGTTTGCCTATATAACATAAGCGTGTGTTTCATTACTTGTCTTGTGCGCAATAAACGCCGTTGACCAATCGTCTGCTCTTGTGTTGTGGAATTCGTGAGTGAACGCGATTAACGTTAGACGGATTGACCTGAGGGATGAATTAAAGATACGATCGATATGCGGGCGTGCAACTCGGGTGGGGACGTGGTTAAGATTGGACCGAAATGCGATAAGTGGTATGCCACCTGCCGTGTTGACCTGAAATGACCTGACGTAATGATTCTCGGCCTGTCTCTCTACCCCCGATCGCTACACTACCTCGCCGGTATAATCTAAATCACGAAAGTTTCTTATCGCATCTTATCTGAATACCCGGTGTCGATATGTCTGCATTGTATGCATCCCCGTTATAGCGTGAATTACAAACTAAGAGAAATAAGACACCCTTGTCGGACACCACTAACCGAAGGAAAGTTGTACACCCCAGCACACCAAGAAGTATAGGAATGTTGTTGTTGTTGGCCGCATTCGGTCGATGTCGACCATTGATGTACATCACAATCGCGTGAATGTTCATGTTATACAGCTTTTCGAATGACTAAACAGTCCGATTCGGGAGGAATAATCTCTCCCGCAGCGCTGGCAACGAAAGTCAGATCTCGGTTGTATTGCATCAGTTGCACGTCGGCGGCGTGATCTGCGTTCAGCTGCCAAGAGCTGTATCTGCTCCTCCCCAGCATGCAGACGACGCTTTACACAGTGCCTCCAATGTGAGCGGTCGAGAGCAAGTTCTTCCCAACTCGCCGGGTCAATGCCAATAGCTTTCATATCTCTTTTACAAACGTCTTTGTACCGCAAGTGCGGTCTGCCCAATGGTCGACTTCCTAGTTGCAACTCACCATAGAGTAGATCTTCGGAATACGACCATTTTCCATTCTATAGACATGACCAAGCCAGCGCAGGCGGCGCTGTCGCAATAGAGCGAACATGCCTCTGTAGATGAGCTTTGGAAGCACTCAGCATTAGTGACCCATTGTGGACAAACTCAGCAGATGGAAAGATGGGTAGAGCACTTCTCCTCTCTCTACTCTAGGGACAGTACGGTTTTACCACATGTACTTGAAAATGTCGAGCGGTTTCCGACTATTGAATATCTAGATACTCCCCCTACTCTTGATGAGCTCAATAGAGCAATCGACCGCTTAGCGAATGGGAAGGCCCCTGGTGACGACGGAATTCCACCTGAGCTCATCAAATACTGTAGCATATTACAACCGCTTCACCATTTGCTTCTTCAGTGCTCGCAGGAGGAGTGTGTCCCACACGAGATGCGAGACACAAAGTCTAGGAATATAGCGACCAAAATACGTTAACGTATTTTTGCAAACACCTTTGAGTAAAAAGGTATTAAATACTGTGTTTCTTTTGATTAGGTTCAGCGAGGCGTGAAACAGTGGAACAGTAGTGTAAACAAGTTACACTTTAAAGCCACTACTAATTGGTGTTCAAATAACGAATCACAGACTGATTTCAGGTCCAGCGCTCAGGACACTCATATAAAACTATACTGTGTTACTCACATCCTCACCACTTAACGTGCTTTGTAAACTAACGCTAGAGAATGCAGCAGTTATTGATCGGTTTATCGACCCATGATGTTAAGCATAGTATATAAGGCAACAAAAAACGTTTGCTAACAAAAGACGGACATAGGCTAACATGAGGAAATGTAACATGTCCCCCCAAAAAACATTAATTTGTCCCAATGTACTGTGGCGCTCACATCCCCATCCCTTACACACCACTACCGGTTTCTGGCTGTTTGCCGTCATGAGGTGGAGACAGTAAGATCAGGTTCAGTGGGCCTTAATTTGTCCCGTTTTGGCAATTCGGTAGCTTCCAATAATACGATACTTTTAGAAGTTCAAAAGAATCGGTCTCTCAAACGTACACAAAAACAAGCATGTACTTTTCACAATATGCACTAGGCACGTGCACAATGTTTACACACACATCCAGCTTGTTTACCACATACACGAGAAACGGAGCAGCACTATATTCTCGCATGCGCTTTCCAAATCCCCCAAAACGAAAACATCATTTACATTTTGTGAACAGGCTCAGTTGAATGTACACTGTGAGACGCAGTGCCACACAGTCATGATGTAGAGACGCCAAGTGTGACTGGTAGACACACGCTTTCGGATGATGTACAGAACATCCCCTCCGGCAAGAAGCGTCGAAATGAGAGACCACAATATTGGTAAACCGGTTTTCATTCGGGTGGCGGACAGCTGTTCGAGTGATAACAGCCTTGGAAACATGAGAAGATTGACAAGGTCACCGGATATCGATCCAAGGTCAATTTTTCAAGGTCGGTGAAATGAGCTCAGCGTGGTTAGAGTTGGAAGTGAACCGCCCGACTAGAAATTGATTGACAGTGACGACCGGTACACGTTGGTTGAGTACATGTATTGTGGTGCTCACATCCCCAGCACTGACACTACACCATCGGTTTCTGGCTGTTTGCCGTCATCAGGTGGGGACAGTAAGATCAGGTTCCGTGAGCTTTGAAACAGTGGAAAAGCGGTAAACAAGGTTAGAGTACATGGTTGTGCTAACGAGATGTGCCTCTACAAGATGCAAGCGTGTTTTGTTCCTTGTCATGTGCATGGCAAACGCTTTGATGAATTGCTCATCACTGGTGTTGTGGGATTCGCTGGTTAGCGAGATTCACGTTGGAAGGGCTGACACCTCGTGTGTGAATTGGGATGCAATAGACGAGTGGGGGTGAATGTGATTTGACCTTGAATGACCAGATGTAATTATTCTCCCCGAGATGCTGTCAGAAGGCACATGAGTAGACAGCGAGATAAGGGATGAAGACGATAAAAGTCAAGCGTGTTCTCGCACGGAACTCACCCATGCATGACAGGCGCACTGCACAATCGTACAGCTATAATCCTAAATGGATTTGGATCACCCGCAACGTGTTTATAATCGGCGAATGAATAAGGCAATGAATCACACAACCCAGCTCGTTCGTTACTGTTTTTATGTCAGCTGTACGGACGTGCAATCGTTCAGTACTTTGTGCTGTGCGGCTAACACCGTGCTAAATTGATTGGCCACGGGAAGTGAGCTGGATGCTGAAACACGCTGGAGTCTCACTACCATCTTTATTCTCTTTATTTCTCATATCTGTCTAGGCCTGGGCAACCTGACAGTATATAAGCCCACTTGTAGTCTATAACCTCGCAGCACTTTGCATGATCAAGCTTGTGCTTTCATACACCTTACATACGTTCCGTGCAAGCCGAGTCCAAAGGGAAGGGTCGTATAGCAATGAATTGTATGACATCCCATTCCGGCTACGTGGATGTGCATCATAAACAAGTGAACCAGAAAGTAGATTAGTCGATGGTTCGGCGAGTACATCTAGATACGCCAGAACGTTTGCAAAGCTCGAAGCACCATTCTCGTAAGAGGAAACACCTTCAAAGGCTACAACCATGGGAATGAATATGACAGAGCTCTGCGCTGCTTCAAGATCCGGAGCATGCTATGCGACAACAAACGGGAAGTGTGTGTGTCAAGGAACGTGGAATTAAAACGGGACAAATCGTGTTACCATGATCGCGTTCAGGTGTTGCCGTTCCGCCTCAACGTTGCGCGCTCCTCGGGCTTCCGCCTCCTTCAAACGCTCCTCCAGAATTGTAACTTGAGCAGCTAAACGAGCATTTTCATCTCGCAAGCGATCGATTCGGGATTCGCCACCGACTTGTTGACTGCTGTGCATGCCTTCAACTTGTTCTTGCATACGGCGCATTTGATCCTGAAACCAAACAGATGTAGGCGTAAAACGATTGCAAACGGAATGGAATTAGAGAAGCTGTTTACTATAGATTGATTTATCAAAAGCAAGGCGATGGTAAAGTGGATGCTTAGCTTAGCCAAGATGGAGCGATTTGACAACTGTGCATGTGAACAATGGGCTGAGGTCTGTCAAATTCCTGTGCTCAGTGCAGGAACACAGTCAGGCACATTAGACAAGACGTGGTAAGTTATATTAGGTAGCTTGTTATGGTATGAAAGCACAAGCCTGATACAGGCAAGGTGCCGCACAGTCAGAGACTGCACGTGGGCTAAGATACTGTCAGGTTGCCCAGGCCTAGGTAGCTTATTCTCAACGATATCCCATCGATGGTAGCAATCGATTTGTCAATGGTACCGATACCGAGGAAGAGAATAAAAACGATTGCTCATTTTCGATGGAACTTTATGAAGACGCAGGTTTCGGATTTTTTATTAATTGCGTTCAACCTAAGTATGGTCACGGAAAAGCTAGAAATTGCGGAAACAGATAGTTGGAACTTGTGTTTGGCACTGGTTGATAATAACTTCTTGGTCAGTACGTTTAATAATCACACAAGATTTCAAAGTTAGCAAATTTTACAGATTGTTACAACGCTTGAGGCTATTTTCACTTCATCAGGGCACTGAAATCGACATGGGCATTGCTTATCTCCATAGAGCAACAGATTGTAATGATGCGTCGCATAATAATAATAAAAATGGTTTCCGAGAAAGAAGAATGCTGATTGGATGATAAAACTGGGCCAATCAGTAATGAGCAGAATGAACCACTAAATGTAGATAACGTTGATAAACGGAGATTAACTAGCAACTGCCTCGTTTGGATTCGACAGCAGTTACGTCAGCTTGGCTGAAGACATCTAGGACTAGAAAGACTTCCAGGGTTAAGTATCATTGAAATCAGCAAGACAAGGTAGTTCAAAAGTGTCTTGGAGCACATCGGTAGAGATCACTGATTTGAGATAACTTTTGTCCCAGTCCGTCTGTATTTGAGTCGGCTTCAGCGACGCGTCCATATGAGATCGCCTCACTCTTTGGACAAAAGTGTTAGACGGTCGCACTTATTAGCTACGACAATTGCTGATGGCAATTTCGCACGTGAGTAAGACTGGAAATAGGGTTCCGTACGGTGGAGATAATTGTGTATGCAATGTGCAGTTTTTGGGTAACGTTTCACTTTTGACACAGAATCTTCGTCACATTTTTTCACAAATCATTTAACCTTGACCCCATTAACAGCCATCCGTATTTGCATGCATTTCCATCACATTCACCGGTTTCGTGCTGTTTGCACTCATCAAGTACTGCATCAGGATCAGCATACCTTGAGACGGTCTTAACCCCATTAGTTCTGTACTTTTACAGATGTGAGCTACAGTGTCAACCGACCTTGACCGTATTCACTTGTATCGTGTAAGACAAATCGACTATTAATCCCGATCATGCCTACGTAACGCACGGATGTGCAATCGTGCAGTACTTCGTGCTGTGCGGCTAACACCGTGCTAAATTGATTGGCCAGAGGTAGTGAGGTGCATGCTGAAACAGGCTGGAGTCTCACTACCATTTCCTTTTGCTTTTTCGTCCTCATATCTGTCTAGGCCTGTGCAACCTGACAGTATCTTAGCCCACGTGTAGTCTCTGGCTGTGCGGCACTTTGCCTGGATCAGGCTTCTGCTTTCATACAATGCCTACGTGACATGACATCACTACAGTGTGCTTAGCGGTGAAGTCAAAACAGAGGTGATGGGTGAAATGCTACTTAGCCATGTTTTCTGTCCTCACTGTCACCCTTGGGCTGACGAAGCATCTGTTTCCGAAGCGAACGTTACACCGAAAACTGCTCCAAATAATACATACATGATCGACCCCAAACATATTCCAATCAATGCTCAACATATGTTTTAACCAAGGCTAGGAGTGAGCTACGACCTTGCTTAACGCGTTCGGGGGTTTGAGATCCATTAAAATTTCCTCTGCTGACATCCCTGCCACTTAGATTTGCTGTTGTTTTAATCGGTGGTCAGTTTGATGAGCATGAAAATGTGGATGGATTGTGTGAGTAAAGAATGGTTCGCGTAAGGAATCTAGGAAACCCGCTCACCATTGACCAACTTTTCGTTTGCACTGATTTATCTACTAAAACACACACACTCGACGATTGATTTAGCGTTGTTCGCAGTCCTTGGGAGCAAGGTGCACAAGACCGGTAAATGGAAGTAAGGCGCATCGCGATTGGGTAAAACCTCCCGAGGGCATCATTATGCTCACATAGGCATGTGTTCATGGTACACCAGCCTGCTGTCACACACGCGAGGCTGGATAAAGGCAACGCGTACCGGTGGATAGCATCGCCAACGCTCGCAACACAACACATTCCAATGTCGATTCGTGGATCGATACCAAGTCGTGATGATGTGTTTCACAGGGTTGCTGAGCAAGCAAATAATTGTGCTTATTGCAGACGTGTCGATCCACGCAATTAAACCAGGGGGAATCGTTTGAGCCAAGTGGTTGATGATAGTTGGAGCGAGGTGAGCACAGTAATAAACTCTATTGACGTTGAAAAGCGAATTGAGAAGAACACTTGAGGGAGATAAACACTCCCACTTTGCTAGAAGTTTTGACAAGTTAAAACCGCAGTGGGAATAACGACCAGATGCTAGAAGGTGCTATGGTGGTTAATAAACCTTGAGAAATTGAAGAGTCTTTGGTAAACGGGACGATATGTGGAATTCATACACGCCGAGTAGCAAAATACACCTAGTTATTCAGTATATCTCCGAAGGTATGATTGACAATGTAATGAAGGTAAACTGCGCATCAGGGCAGCTGTCTCATACAGGTCCTAAAACATCATCAATAAGCACAGGACGCCAGCCCAAAGGTGGCCAAGAGTCTATCTATGAGATCACAGACCCGGACAGTCAAACACTGTGTGGGCTGAGATGCTGTCTGGTTGCACGGGCCAGGGCAGACAGACAAAAATACTGGAAAATGGCAATGGGACCTCAGCGAAATTGTGCATGCACCTCAATACCGTTGGCGATCGATTTAGCACTGTGTTGGCCGAAGTACTGCATAACCATGCAACGCTGCATACACTGTGGCCAATGTTAAAATAACCTCATGTTCACACATGATCAGCTTTTAATTACACAACACGCACAACAAGATTTGACACTGAAATGTACTCATACACAACTAGCTTTAGGTGGAACTTTTAGACCTTACTCAAACAAACGAATATTTTCGATTGGACGTTGGTAATCTGTGCTGCAGTCTCAGTGCAAGTTCTCACTTTGTTACATCTGACCAGGCCTGGGGAACCTGAGAGTATCTTAGCCCACGTACAATCTTGGACTTTTCGACTCATGGCATGGATTAGGCTTGTGGTTTCATCCTTACATACTACAAAATCACACATCTTACATGGGCTAGGCGCGATCACCTTACTGATTGGCCACACGGCTGTTTCTGTCGGTCTCTACTTGGTTCCACGAATAAGATGCAGATAGTTGTTGTTGGCCTCCTTCGGTCGATGTCGACCATGGATTCACATCACAATCGCATGAACGTTCATGTTCTACAGTCCAATCGATACGGATAACGCGTAGTTTATTAACGGGTGACCTGCGCTCAACATCGCGTATTATTTTGTCAGGATTTAACCGCCATTCATCAATTCGTTCTCTAGCTTTGGCAGTGCTCACTTAGACACTACAATCGGTTTCTGGCATGAGAAATCATCAGGTGGAGACGGTAAAATTAGGTTCAGTGAGCCTTGAAACAGTGGAAATGTGGGAAGACACTGTTGATCAGATAGGCACAGCAAGTCTTTGGATGACCGTTCCACACAGTGTGATTTAGCCAATCGATCAAATCAACGGAGATACCAAGATTGGGGGTGCTTACACGTTTATCTAAAAATAAACGACCGATAGGTGCATTTTGTTTCCAACACTGATGAAAAGACACGTGTGTAAATCTAGCAAGTTCGTGTAATTTGAATCCATCCTCATAATCGTACGAGCTACACATCGTACCAACCTTATCCAACAGTGGCATACTAGAGCAACTTGTTTTCCATTCATCCACTGTTTCAAGCGCATGCGGATCCTGATCTTCTGTCCCCGCCAGATGAGTGCGAAAATGCAGCGAAACTAGTTGTGGGGTGTGCGTGTGATGGTAATACGTGTAAATGAGCATTTTTGTTCATGATCATGGGTTTCAACCCTATCTACAGGAGTGGGGGCTCGTGATTGAACAGGTTGGTCAAACCAACCTTATTCAATAGTAGCCGTAGAGAAATCAGTCGACGTACAAAGCTGCGCGTTTACAGAGCGGCGATTCGCCCAGTTCTCACTTATGGATGCGAGACGTGGCCTGTGCGGGTGTAGGATATGCGGAAACTAGAGGTTTTCAACCACTGGTGTCTCCGACGCATCCTCAATGTTCGATGGGATAAGCGAGTAACGAATGACGAGGTTCGCCACCGTTGTTTTGATATCCCTCGCCTGAGTTCGATATTGCTACAACACCGACTGAGATGGTTTGGCCACATCCTCAGACGCTCGGACGCTGAACTAACCAGGATGACACTATCGCCAACACCCTGCGCAGAATGGCGTTGTCGTAGCGGAGGACAAGTGAAGACTTGGCTCGCCACCGTGAGATCGGATGTAGAGCTGCCTGGTCTACCATCGGTTTACGGATGGCGCACGTAGGACCGGACCTGGCTTAAAATCTGCGCGGATCACGCTTCTAACCGCCGAGCGTTGGTGGCTGCAATCCGTGACATCAACGAAGCCGACTCATCCTCCAGGAGGAGATAGTCGCACTAAAGTAAAGTAAGCATACACGCGCAACTTGCTTATCATTTTTCGACTGTTTCAAGCACATGTGGATCCTGATCCAACTGTCCATAGCTGATGAGTGCCAACAGCACGAAACCGGTCGAGGTGCGTATATGTGTTAGGGACGCAAATATAGCAAATGAACATTTACATTCATGATCATGGGTTTCAACCTTATCTACACGTGCACAGATGTGCAATCGTGCAGTATTTATATGCTGTGCGGCTAACATCGTGCTAAACTGATTGGCCACTGGTAGGGAGCTGCATGCAAATACACGCTGGAGTCTCACTACCATTTCAATTTTCTTTATATTTCTTTTGTCGTCTGTCTAGGCCTGGGCAACCTGACAGTAACTCAGCCCACGTGCAGTCTCTGACTGTGCGGCACTTTTCCTGAATCAGGCTTGTGCTTTCACATCACATCACCACACATACGTGTTTGAGCACGTGATTGAACAGGTTAATAGTACAAACCTTATACAACAGCAGCATACAAGCACAACTTGTTTACCATTCTTTCACTGTTTCAAGCGCATGCGGATCCTGGTATTCTGTCCTTGCCAAATGAATGCAAACAGCGCGAAACCGGTCGTGGGTTGTATACCATGGAGATACACGTAAACGAACATTTTTGATAAGAGCAAAAGTTGGTCAATGCTTAGAAGCAAAAACGAACAGCTCCCCGGTTTAATGGTGTGGGATCAGCCTGTCATCCCTTTGCGACTCTAAAGCACAAAGACAGCTGTCGTCTGGAATTCCGCAAAAGAGTGTCACTTCAGCTATACCACTCAAAACGATGCATCATGTAGAACTGTGAGGCATTTTCGTAATGAGCAGATAACATCGTGCTAAATGTACCGAGCTGAACTCGGAAACGCAGTCTTATTACCATTTCCTTTGTCTAGGGCTGGGAAACTTGATGACAATGACTAAGCCCACACGCAGTCTCTGAGCTTGTTATTTCGTACATACATACACTCAAAACGATTCCAACACCAGCTTGAACAAACCTAGATTGTATAAATCGAACCAGGTGGTAATAGAAGGTGAAACGAAGTTCTTCCATCAAAAAAATCCAACGCTGGAGTTCATTTGAAGTGTCTTCCTAGCAAGGCATCAGGTCGCAGAGACATAGTGAGGAAAAGTTGATTTTTCGTGATTTTGTATTCGGAATAAGTATGGTTTTTTGACAAATTTATAAACTCTATACAGGTGATCGATTCTAACGACTTTACTTACGCGAATCATCTCGATATCGTTTTCCACATCGCCAATGATAATATCCGATCGAGAAGCGCTGACGGGAGATTCCAGGTGGGAAGGCGGAACCCTGAGTGAACAGTGGGAATCATTGCTCAGAATAATTGTTGGAAATTCATCAAGAGCAGTGGGTGGGAAGTTGAAAATGAGTGCTGAACAACTGAGAAGTTAAACATCCACAATTCAAGTTGCAGACAGGGTGGTCACTGCGTTAGTTTAAATAGCGCATCATTGAGGGAATACGAATAAAAGATCGGGAAAGAGCGGTTCGACTTGGATTACAGGTCGTTTCACGGATGCCGAAACAGCGGGGTGAGAAACGTATTCTCGTTGCGACGCCACATCAAGATTGGCGTGAATCTCGTGGTGGCCAAACCGTCGCATGGCATAGACGACTAAAAACCCTAACTAGTTGCCTCTCCACATTTCACGTAGCCCGTCTTCCGGGCTGGGATCCCAACTATTAGATATCGCTGTGGATTGTTACACTTGTGAATATGTCCCGAAACTGAGTTTAGTGGTGGTCTAGCATCTTCTTGCAGTCTCTGCTTAATCGTGTGATGATGCATGCTAGTGAAAGCCGCGAGGAAGCTGTCGTACTGATGTCGCTCTGCTCGCTCACGAAACTCCAATGAATTCGAAATGTAGGCAGCTCATGCCAGTTTATTTTCGATTGATCATTCTATAGATTTCAGCGCTGACTAAGTCTTGGCCTTCCCCATCTTTTAGGATTTTTCACGGTTGTATGGCAGTCAAGCATCTTATCGATGTGATGTTGTCCCTTGTGCTGCCTGGAGTCTTTTCTGAATACTGAAACCTATACACTGAGCCTCATCTTGCATAACTGTTTTCTGAAAAGGCTTCAATGAACTGTCGTAAATTACGTACCTGGCGCCAGACCAGAGACTCATGATAATGGAGAACATTGATTTAACTGCATGCTCGAACGTTTAGAACGAAATTAGCTTGGTGAAGAAACATCTGCATGCCTCTGTGATAGCCTTACAATCATTCGAAGATCAATAGGCGATGTGTATTCATCGGATTTTCTCTGCTCAGGGGAACACAAGTGCATGCAATTGGTAAACACCATTCGGAACACTTTGGTGAAAATGAATTCTTGTTAATAGATCAACAGATGACGGTATCATGCGCTAAAAAATCAAAGCATGCAACCAAACAACGGATAATGATTATCAATTTTCTCAGTAGGCTTCAAAATGATGTAGAAACATGCATAGTGTGAAAATCAACTTGTACCGGAAAATCGATCGATAAAAATAGAAAACCAAACATAATGGCCCAAGGTCACCACAACGGCACGTGAGTGAAAACGTGAAATGGACATGTTACTATGGTAACAGAAAAACGACATGGTGCGAATTGATAGCAGGCAGCGGGTTGCGTAAGATGGCGGAGAATGAAACAATTGATGAACGTAATAGGAAAGTAGAAGAGTCATTCACGGGAATAGGTGGTAAAGTGGGGTAATAGCAAAGCCGCAATCTGATTATATTTTCATGTGCCTGTTAGTTATTACTTACCGCTATCCTATTTCACCTGTCTCCTGAATCATTTTCAATTCCAGATCGTGTACCACAATTAAAGCCTAACTTTCAGGGCTTCGTCTTTTGATAATCTGACAAGCGGAGCTTTCAGCAACATATTCATAACAACAACAACAACACAGCATCATCACAGCAAAAACCGGCAAAATCGTCATCATCATCATCATTGAAACATGACTACATCCACAATACTGCGAAGAGAAGCTGGACTTCGTACAATCACAACGGAATTATAAACAAAACGAACCGAGAAAGGGATTCGATAATTCAGAAGTGACAGAGCTATTGGCTTAGCGATTATGGTGTGTGCAACATCGGCAATAGTTCGTAACTAAACCTGTTGAACTTACCACACCAGCTGGAAGGACACATACTGAATGAAAATGCCTATGGTAGTTTTGTTTGGAGTGTGCGGATATCCAGCATCCAACCATCTTCACGATTGCTGCCGGGAGTTCGACGTCGCGATAACTAATTCCGGGAATTGGTGTTAAAGTAGTTTAAAGTATGGCGGATTTTCAAACCTGTCATCAAGCTTAGACCCTCTATGATATAAACGGTATACAAGCAAGACCTTTTGTTGCGTCGCGGTGCCCAGGCATGAGCTGCACTCACGACGGATGATCGTTCAGACTGTTAAAGCCACAAGTGTGTTGGACGCGACGTTGTTCCACGTCAGAACACATCGAGCAGTTAGTTGTTACGGCTTAGATTTGCAGTCAAAGAACGGTATATTAATGTTGTCGGTCGATTTCGCGCATGGATATACAGCACAAACGCACGATGATCTCATGTTACACAGCGTTTCGAAATGACAAAATAGTCCAATTAAGGAAGAACAATCTCTTCCCAAGCGCTCACAGCGATAGACAGAAATGGGCCTATCTGAGTCATTAGCAGGCTGTCTGCGTATGATATGAAAGCACAAGCCTGATCCAGGCAAAGTGCCGCACAGTCAGAGACTGCACGTGGGCTAAGATACTGTCAGGTTGTCCAGGCCTTGACAGATATGAGAAATAGAGAATACAGATGGCAGTGAGACTCCAGCGTGTTTCAGTATGCAGCACACTACCCGTGGCCAATCAATTTAGCACTGTGTTAGCCGCCCAGCACAGAAGTACTGTACGATTGCACATCCGTGCAGTCTGCGTGAAATACGTTGGACATCCAGAGCAGTATTCGCTCTTCCCCTTCTGAGGATGACGCTTCCCACAGTGCCTATGAAGTGAGCGGTCAAGAACAAGTTCTTCACCAACTCATGAGTCCATGACAACTGCTTTCATATCTAAGTAATGTGTTGCTCACATCCCCCGCATGTGAGTAACACATCACTTTGGTCATTCATAAGCGCCTCAAGTGCGTGGCCAAGAATCACTATGAGATTCTGTGTTTCGTTGTACGAACTCTATGTAACAGTAGCATTCAAGTATAACTTTGTTGAGTTTTTATATCTCTTTCGCAAACGTCTCTGTGCCACAAGACCAGTCTACCCAAAGTTCGAATTACCGATTTCCACTCTCCATAGAGTCAATCTATTGGAGTACAACCAGCCAGGCATCATTGCTTATTCTACTGTGAATTTGAAGTAGATTGCTTAACACACCTTCTTAAGGATAAAGCGCATAGTAAGTAAGTGTGACGTGAATAGGTAGAGTGAAATCAGAAGGCAGCATTTAGTCACATTCATATGTCATGACGACAACCCGTAAAAACCTACATGAACATAAAGTGCAACACTGGTGCATGAAACAAGTCATGCAAAATAAACGGTGGAGGAATCACGAATGAACAATCATGCTTGCTTCCGCATGATCCGAGGTGGATAACTTACATTCTGCACAAACAGTAACTGAGATTGGCAGCGAGGAAAGATGAGATGTGTGAAAATTGAGTTGCTTTCACATGGAACAGCCTGTGTTATGAATTAGAACGTAGCCAAGTGGATGTGAATATGTACAATCAACAACAGAAAAGCAGATCATCATCACAGACAGTAAGATTTGCCACCGATAGTGAGCTGCATGCGAACACACGCTGGAGTCTCACTACCATTGTTATTTTCTTTTCCCATATCTGCTAGGTCTTAGCAACCAGACAGTATCTTAACCCACGTGCAGCCTTGGACTGCGCTGCACTTTACCTGGATCAGGTTTGTGATTTCATACATACATACATGACTTCGGTCTGACCTCCATTGATCACAATTTTTATTATAAATGTCTCTGTTGTTTTCATGAGTATGTGCATGTATGTTTGTATGTGTAAGTATGCATTTATGTATGTATGCATGCATGCGTGTATGTATGTATGTATGTATGTATGTACGTACGTTTGTATGGATGTATGTATGTATGTACGTACGTTTGTATGGATGTATGTATGTATGCATGCATGTATGTATGCATGTGTGTATGTATTTATGTATGTATGTATCCATGTATGTATGTATGTATAGATTGAT
Source organism: Atriophallophorus winterbourni (assembly GCA_013407085.1). Taxonomy (NCBI): domain Eukaryota; kingdom Metazoa; phylum Platyhelminthes; class Trematoda; order Plagiorchiida; family Microphallidae; genus Atriophallophorus; species Atriophallophorus winterbourni. The sequence goes on from JACCGJ010000805.1 coordinate 132,319, forward strand.
GGATGGATGAAGTCACAAGCGTGATTCAAACAGTGCCGCACAGACATAGACTGCTCGTGGGCTAAGATACTATCAGGTTGCTTAGGTCTAGACAGCTATAGGAAAGGAAAATAGGAATGCCAGTGAGACTCCAGCCCGTTTTGGCATGCAGCTCACTACCGGTGGCCAATCGATTTAGCACGGTGTTGGCCGTAGCGCACAGAAATACTGCACGAACGCCCTAGAATCACGAGAAAAGTAGATTTACATAGAGGAAGGAGGTAGATACCAAAGAGTTAACACTGTTTGTGTTGAATTCATCTCTATAGCTCGAATAATCCAATTTTATATTGCTTTTGTAAACACAATCCTTTCATGATGGCAAGAAAGTCAAATATCGATACGTGTCCCTGATGTTTCGGATGATGATAATGATAAAGTGTGTGCGTAGAGTGATGACATCTAATCATTTTCTTCATGGGTTCGGCTGCCGTGCTTAATAACGAGTTATCCCCATCTCTCAATCAGACCAGAATACATAGTTACGCAACAAAATAGCAAGACATCGAAAGCACGGCTCGAAGACAATCTAAAGTAAAACTAACCACTGCGATATCTCATAGTGGGTACACCCTTGATTGATTAGGGGAGTATATAGTGGATCAGAACATTTGAAGTGAGAAAAATCGGCACTAGATTTGTCGAGCTATCGCCTAAACACGATTTACCCGATGAAAGCCCGAAAGCATGGAAGACCAACTTTGAAATGATGCCAGAATGCATCTAAAAAGCGCTTTTGTTGCTTATAAGTCGATATGGATTTGTCAAGTGGATTCAGTATTTTTGCCAACATCGATGAACTACTCAGTTAGTTTAACACAATGACTCCCAGTCTAGAAAGCCATTGTTGTCGTTGGCCTCCTTCGGTCAATGTCGACCATGGATGTACATCACAATCGCATGAATGTTCATGTTCTACAGCTTTTTGAATGGCTAAACAGTCCGATTCGGGAGGAACAATCTCTCCCGCAGCGCTGACAACGATAGTCAGAACTCGGTTGTATTGCATCAGTTGCACGCCGGCGGCGTGATCTGCGTTCAGCAGCCAAGAGCTGTACCTGCTCCTCCCCAGCTTGCAGACGACGCTGTACACAATGCCTCCAATGTGAGCGGTGAAGAGCAAGTTCTTCCCAACTCGCCGGGTCAATGCCAAGAGTTTCCATATCTCTTTTGCAAACGTCTTTGTACCGCAAGTGCGGTCTGCCCAATGGTCGACTTCCTAATTGCATTGTAGGTGAACACAAATCTTGAGCTGCATAATCTGATCATAAGCACAACAATATGAATTTAGTTGTACAAGACCAGGCTGACAGATTCATTGAGCGAAATTCCCGATGAAAGCTAATGCAACTCAGACGAAACACAAACCCACAACATCACATTGCTCTGTTGATGTGAGCAGATTACACAACTGAAAGGATGTCACGAGATTGTTTATTCACATGCACGGTGCGTGCGTAACCAGCGCATGACCTTCAGCACACATGTCGCAACTTGCGTGTGCGATACGGCAGAACACAGAGTCGCAAGATCGCCTGCTGTGAGCTGAAGCGGATCAAATTTCGCACTGGCAAAATACGCCCAAACAGTTGCTATAGGAACAGCCACCCTAAATGGCGCACGGTATATGTGACGAAGATTTGCGTGTGAAAGTGACGAGCGCTAGCAAACGGTGGTTGAATGTGGGACGCTCGTCAACATATGATTACGCTTACAGGTGTCACCAGACTTTATTCCAATAACGAAACAAAGAACGGATTCGTGAGTTCCGATAACCTATTGCTGAATCCCATTGATGGGCACGGATGATTCCTTGTAGATCGTGATAAAAAACATATTCTGTAGGTGGTGGCTCTTCGGTAGTTGTAAGGAATGTTTGATACGATGTATGGCAGTAAGTGCGCAAGAAATCGATGGTGCTGCTGGCGCTATACTCTCCAGCGGCTTAATGTATGGTTCTTCTGAAGTGTAATCACACCCCATTGTTTGTGTGATTACGATTATAGATTTCTCGCTCACGCCAATTTGTGACGCGCTTAAAAGCGAGTTCAGCGCCAAATGAATGTTGCCCAAGCAATACTGCGATTGGCGATGAGGATATAACGAGAATCGTGAATATTTAAACAGATGAACACATTGTAAAGTTTAATCTGTGGATCGCACAACGAACAGGCTGCGTTCGTACTTTGTGTACCGTTTTCCACTGTTTCAGGGCTCGAAGAACCTATTGTTTCTGCCTTCCAAGAGGAATCTTCATTGACAGCGTCAACTTCATAGCAAATACAACCATGATAACATACAACATTAATCAAACATTCCAAGAGGACTACTTAAATGTGCCAGTCTGGAGAACAGTTCATAAACGCTTCATTGCGATCGGTCAAACGGTGGACGGTAGCCCAGGTCGTAAGGCGCGGAACTACAATGGTGATGGTAGGGGGTTCAAATCCCACCCGAAACAAAAGGATATACACTGCTGATGAGCTCAGGTAAGAGCGAAACTTGAGTCCAGTGTTCCATTATGGACCGTCGTGATCAACTTTGTGAATATTTCGATGGGCTTGGCTCGGATGAGTAGTCACAAATAAAAACAACATATTCTCCTAATATGCCTTAAACAACTATTCCCGTCAGATCTAATCGGTGTTAGCTTACACTGTATCCGTTGGAAGACCTTACACAGAGATCTGTTCGGTTGGGCGACCACAACAGATCTTTCTCGACTTGTCGGGCAAACAAAGACTACTCAAATGTGCAAGTCTGGAGAACAGTTCATAAACGCTTAATTGCGTGTAAGGAGTGGGACTGTAATAGTGATGGTCGGGGGTTCGTATCACACCCGAAGCGGAGGATATGCACTGCTGATGAGCTCAAATAAGAGCGAGACTCGAGTCCAGTGCTTCCATTATGAACCGTCGTGATCAACTTTGTGAATATTTCGATGGGCTTGGTACGGATGAGTAGTCACAAACACTCCAAGAAGATGTCTACAAAAAACCGCCACTGAACACGATTTTGAGTCATATCATTGAGACTAAAAATTCAATGCGAATTCTAATCGCTTGTCCCCTCAACTTAGGATACAGATCTCCCTAGTTGCATCTTGTTTAACAGTCGAATCTTAAATCTGTCGAACCAACCAGAGTACGGTCACCCTTATAACGACGCCATTCCAAGTTAGGAGTAGTAAATAAAACCGCGTTAGGAAAATGATGATTTCGCATTCACAATACGTAAGCTAACCAGCGAATTGTATGTACGTCGACTTGTTTGTTCCCCAAGGAAAGATAATATGACAATGCAATATAAGTTTAGTCGTAGCACAGCATTAAAACCGAAACGTTTATGGAATTAGATTCGACCGTAGTTCAAACAGAGTTCACCCTATCACTAGGCCTGGGCAACCTGACAGTATCTTATCCCACGTGCAGTCTCTGACTGTATGGCACTTTGCCTGGATCAGGCTTGTGCTTTCATACATACAATGCAAAAGAACAGGTCAGCCCCTAGAGCAACCCCAATAACATCGACAATACCGTTACGCTTAACGAAATAAAGCCATCAAGAAACTCTCTCAGCAAGTTGCTCACGTGACACAAACGGTGCGTAAATCGTGTGTATCAGCTGATCCACACAAACGACAGATTTACATTGCGATCTGCACATGAGAATAGAGTGTAAGAGTACATTTTGAAAGCAGGACCAAAATAACTAACGAAAACAATTCAACGAAATAAACCGGTGAAGCAACAAGTACAAAATGCTAAATACGAAAACAGGCCACAACTCACCGGTGCTTGGGCCAGCTACGGTGACCATCGTCCCGCTGGATACGAGACCCGCTGAGATGTACAGAATAGACGATGTAAACAGGTAGCAATAACCAAAATTCGTTGAAAATTAAGTCGAGGGATAAGCTAAGGCGCGAGTTCATTGGTTAATATTTCGTATGAGAGACGGAGACAAAAATATTACAACTGTTCAAGCCAAGTCTAATAATTCGGTTCTTTAGGTATGTATGAAATTACAAACCTGATGCAGACAAAGTGCCGCACAGTCATAAACTGTAGATGGGCTAAGATACTGCTGACAGGTTGTTTAGGCCTAGACAGATATAGGAAAGTAAAATTGTAATGGCAGTTAGACTCAGCGTGTATTCGTATGCAGCTCACGACCGGTGGCATGTCAATTTAGCACGGTGTTAGCTGCACTGCACGGAAGTGCTGGACGATTGTACAACTGTGCAAAGGTTCTTTAGAGTGATTTAACGATTTCTGTAAATACGAATGTATGTATATGTATGAATATGAATGCATATGTATGTATGTATGTGTATGTGTGAATGTATGTATCTATATGTGTCTATGTATGTATGTATGTTTATATGCATGATGTATGATGTATGAACGTAACGATCTATCAAACTATCATCATCATAAACAACAAAACACCGGTGGGGTGTACCGAATGCTTAACAGTCATACAAACCCGAAAAAAAGAAAAATTCTAAAAATGGGGAGGTATT
>JACCGJ010000805.1:137882-149156 GCA_013407085.1 Atriophallophorus winterbourni
ATGTATGTATGTATGTATGTATGTATGTATAGATGGATGGATGGATGAAGTCACAAGCGTGATTCAAACAGTGCCGCACAGACATAGACTGCACGTGGGCTAAGATACTGTCAGGTTGCTTAGGTCTAGACAGCTATAGGAAAGGAAAATAGCAATGCCAGTGAGACTCCAGCCCGTTTTGGCATGCAGCTCACTACCGGTGGCTAATCGATTTAGCACGGTGTTGGCCGTAGCGCACAGAAATACTGCACGAACGCCCTAGAATCACGAGAGAAGTATACTTACAAAGAGGAAGGAGGTAGATACCAAAGAATTAACACTGTTTGTATTGAATTCATCTCTATAATTCGAATAATCCAATTTTATATTGCTTCTGTAAATGTAATCCTTTCATGATGGCAAGAAATTTGAATATCGATACGTGTCCCTGATATACTGTTGTTTCGGAGGATGATAATGATGAAGTGTGAATGCGTAGAGTGATGACATCTAATCATTTTCTTCATGGGTTCAACTGCCGTGCTTGATAACGAGTTATCCCCACCTCTCAATCAGACAAGAATACATAGTTACGCAACAAAATAGCAAGACATCGAAAGCCCGGCTCGAAGACAATCTAAAGTAAAACTAACCACTGCGATATCTCATCGTGGGTACACCCTTGATTGATTAGGGGAGTATATGGTGGATCAGAACATTTGAAGTGAGAAAAATCGGCACTAGATTTGTCGAGCTACCGCCTAAACACGATTTACCCGATGAAAGCCCGAAAGCATGGAAGACTAACTTTAAAATGATGCCAGAATGCATCTAAAAAGCGCTTTTGTTGCTTATGAGACGATATGGATTTGTCAAGTGGATCCAGTATTTTTGCCAACATCGATGAGCTACTTGGTTAGTTTAACACAATGACCACCAGTGTAGAAACCCATTGTTCTTGTTGGCTTCCTTCGGTCAATGTCGACCATGGATGTACATCACAATCGCATGAATGTTCATGTTCTACAGCTTTTGAATGGCTAAACAGTCCGATTCGGGAGGAATAATCTCTCCCGCAGCGCTGGCAACGATAGTCAGAACTCGCTTGTATTGCATCAGTTGCACGCCGGCGACGTGATTTGCGTTCAGCAGCCAAGAGTTGTATCTGCTCCTCCCCAGCGTGCAGACGACGCTTTACACAATGCCTCCAATGCGAGCGGTCAAGAGCAAGTTCTTCCCAACTCACCGGGTCAATGCCAAGAGTTTTTATATCTCTTTTGCAAACGTCTTTGTACCGCAAGTGCGGACTGCTCAATGGTTGACTTCCTAATTGCATTGTCGGTGAACACAAATCTTGAGCTGCATAATCTGATCATAAGCACAACAATAAGAATTTAATTGTACGAGACCAGGATGACAGATTCATTGAGCGAAATTCCCGATGAAAGCTAATGCAACTCAGACGACACACAAACCCACAACATCTCATTGCTCTGGTGATGTGAGCAGATTACACAATTAAAAAGATGTCACGAGATTGTTTATTCACATGCACGGTGCGTGCGTAGGCAGCGCATGACCTTCAGCACACATGTCGCAACTTGCGTGCGCGACACGGCAGAGCACAGAGGCGAAAGATCGCCTGCTGTGAGCTGAAGCGGATGAAATTTTGCACTGGCAAAATACGCCCAAACAGTCGCTGTAGGAACAGCCACCCTAAATGGCGCACGGTATATGTGACGAAGATTTGCGTGTGAAAGTGACGAGCGCTAGCAAACGGCGGTTGAATGTGGGACGCTCGTCAACATATGATTACGCTTGCGGGTGTCACCAGACTTTATTCCAATAACGAAACAGAACAGATTCGTGAGTTCCGATAACCTATTGCTGAATCCCATTGATGGGCACGGATGATTCCTTCTAGATCGTGATAAAAAAACATATTCTGTAGGTGGTGGCTCTTCGGTAGTTGTTATGTTATGAGAGCACAAGCCTGATCCAGGCAAAGTGGCGCACAGTCAGAGACTGCACGTGGGCGAAGATACCGTCAGGTTGCCCAGGCCTAGACACATATAAGGAAGCAAAAGAACAGGAAATGGTAGTGAGCCTCCAGCTTGTTTCAGCATGCAGCCCACTACCTTTGATAAGATGGATGGCAGTAAGTGCGCAAGAAATCAATGGTGCCGCTAGCACTATACTAATCACACCCTATTGTTTATGTGATTATGGTGTTACAGATTTCTCGCCCACGCCAATTCGTGCCGCACCTAAATGCGAGTGCAGCGCCAAATGAATGTTGCCCAAGCAATACTGCGATTGGCGATGAGGATATGACGAGAATCGTGAATATTTAAACAGATGAACACATTGTAACGTTTAATCTGGGGATCGCGTAAAGAACAGGCTGCGTTCGATCTTTGTTTGCCGTTTTCCACTGTTTCAAGGCTTGAAGAACCTATTGTTTCTGCCGTCCAAGAGGAATCTTCATTGACAGCGTCAACTTCGTAGCAAGCACAACAATGATAACATACAACATTAATCAAACACTCCAAGAGGACTACTTAAATGTGCCAGCCTGCAGAAAGGTTCACAAACGCTTAATTGCGATCGGTCAAACGGTGGACGGTAGCCCAGATCGTAAGGTGCGGGACTACAATGGTGATGATCCGGGGTTCGAATCCCACCCGAAACAAAAGGATATGCACTGCTGATGTGCTCAAATAAGAGCGAAACTCGAGTCCAGTGCTTCCATTATGCACTGTCGTGATCAACTTTGTGAATATTTCGATGGGTTTGGTACGGATGAGTAGTCACAAACACTCCAAGAAGATGTCTACAAAAAACCGCCACTGAACACGATTTTGGGTCATATCACTGAGACTAAAAATTCAATGCGAATCCTAACCGCTTGTCCCCTCAACTTAGGATACAGATCTCCCTAGTTGCATCTAGTTTAACAGTCGAATCTTTCATCTGTCGAACCAACCAGAGTATGGTCACCCTTATAACGACGCCATTCCAAGTTAGGATTGGTAACTAGAACCGCGTTAGAAAAATGATGATTTCGAATTCACAATACGTAAGCTAAACAGCGAAGTCTATGTACGTCGACTTGTCTGTTCCCCAAGGAAAGATAATATGGCAGTGCAATATAAGTTTAGTCGTAGCACAGCATTAAAACCGAAACGTTTATGGAGTTAGATTCGACCGTAGTTCAAACAGAGTTCACCCTATCACTAGGCCTGGGAAACCTGACAGTATCTTAGCCCATGTGCATTCTCTGACCGTACGGCACTTTGCCTGGATCAGGCTTGTGCTTTCATACATACAATCCAAAATAACAGGTCAGCTCCTAGAGCAACCCCAATAACATCGACAATACCGTTACGCTTAACGAAATAAAGCCACCAAGAAACTCTCTCAGCAAGTTGCTCACGTGACACAAACGGTGCGTAAATCGTATGTATCAGCTGATTCACACAAACGACAGATTTACATTGCGATCTGCACATAAGAATAGAGTGTAAGAGTACATTTTGAAAGCAGGACCAAAATAACTAAACGAAAACAATTCAACGAAATAAACCGGTGAAGCAGCAAGTACCAAATGCTAAATACGACAACAGGATGTGCACTTGTCGGCAACTACTCACCGGTGCTTGGGCCAGCTACGGTGTCCATCGTCCCGCTGGATACGAGACCCGCTGAGATGTACAGAATAGACGATGTAAACAGGTAGCAATAAGCAAAATTAGTGGAAAATTAAATCGAGGGATAAGCTAAGGAGTGAATTGACTGGTTGATATTTCGTATGATAGAAAAAGAGACGGAGAAAATATAATAAAAGAACAGGCGATATGTTACCAACTGTTCAAGCGAAGTCTAATAATTAGGTTCTATATGTATGTATGAAAGACCGATATTGTAAAGGAAAATAGTAATGGCAGTTAAACTCAGCGTGTATTCGTATGCAGCTCACGACCGGTAGCAAGTCAATTTAGCACGGTGTTAGCTCAACAGCGCAGAAGTACTGGACGATTGCACAACTGTGCAAAGGTTCTTCAGTGATTTATGTACGTACGAATGTATGTATATGTGTGAATGTATGTATGTATGTATCTATGTATGTTCATAACGATCTATCAAACTATCATCATCATCATAAACAGCAATACGCTAGTAGGGTGTACCGAATGCTTACAATACTGAAAAAAGAAAAATTCTAAAAATGGGGAAGTAGTTGACTTAAACAGCAAAGGTTTCTATAAAAAATAAGCACAAACAAACTGGGATGCCTACATCTCGAATGGAACATGCATTCAAACAAGTTTCGTGAACGAGTAGAGCGACATCAGCATGGCAGCTTCCTTGAGGCTTTCACTGCCATGCATCATAACAAGGTTTTTTCTCGTCACTCTGCTTGACAAAATACAAGCTTAAGCAAACAGTCCAAGAAGATGCTTAGTGCAAGACCGCCACTGAACACAGATTTCGGGAAATATCCTGAAGCGTAACTAATTACTGTGATAACTGATCGCGGGGACCCCAACCAGAAAGACTTTGGAAAGGTTACTAGTAATGGTTTTCACCTGCCAATGTCACGTGACGGTTTCTCCACCACGAGCTTTACACCATTCAGGATGTGGCGTTTGAAAACAATCGATTTATCGAAAGTGAAACAAAGTAATCATCCTGGAACAACCAAAACATGTAGGTTTAGAACCAATCAAACTTCAGCTAGCGCTCATAGGTTGTAAATATTCGAGTAGAAGCAGTGAAAGGTCGCTATGGATGAGCAAGTGATTGATAAAGTAGAATAAAAGAACAGGAACCAACATTCTAAGAATACACCTAGGCGGGATTTTCAAAGTCCAAATAAAAACACAATGCGAAAGACGCACATTATTGGGTGCTATTTACTGAATGTGATAAATCTCACGTTTGGTTGCCCTGGTTAAAACGGAGAACTGGTGTAGCGATAATGATAATAAAATTACAAAAAAGAAAGAAAACGGTTTAATCCGCGTTCGGGCATTATCAGCAGTTTTCAATCTAAGGTGGCCAATGAACAGAGGGCAAAGAATGTTAGATTGATTGTCCTGGGGATCGGGCCGCAATGTTTCCATTCTCGAAAATCGGATTTGACCTGCACAACCGGACAGTAGCTCAGTCCACAGGCAATCTATCGAAGCCTGCGGTTATTTGTGTATTTTCAAACACATTGGTTGGTAATAATGCAGTACATGGCTACTTGTGCACTACTGCTATAACAAAAACGTTACGTATGTCGCCTCATCAGTGACGCATGAGTAACAAGTCTCGATGAGAAATATATTAATTTATTTAAATTCCGCTTGCAAACAAAAACACTAGATACTGTAAATTGAGAGCGTTGACAAGCTTGTAAATTAGAAAGGGCAAAAAAGGCAGCCGGTATTATATTGTTGTTAAGTTAGGGGCGGTTTTCATCGCGATTGGGTGGGCTGGTTAGAGGGCTTTTCAATAGCAAATCAAGGCTAAGCAGGCAGTGATAGAACAGACTCACTAACGATCAATTCTTGTGCTCCTCATTCTAATAGAAATAAAAAACGCGATTGCAGAGCGTATGAAGTTAACATATTCATCCAAGAATCCCCATAAAAAGGGGTCAAGATTCAGGTTCCAAACAATACAACTTGGGGTGATAGAGTCGAACGAAACAGCACATTAAAGCTAGAAAAAATGTTGCTCTCATCGAACTCATCACCATCTCAAAACACCTTCACTTTCGTGTTTTTGATAACCTACTTCGGTCAATGCCGGTCATGGATGTACACCTCATGTGCACGAGGTTCGCATCCTCCAGTTTTCATGATTAAGAAGTCCGATTTCTATAGCATAATCGCTCCAGCTGCGTTTGTTGTTATAATTATTACTCGGTAGATCGACAGTATTCGCATGGTGGTGGCATCGTTTACGTTCAGCGGCCGAGAATAGTATATGCCCTTCCCTAACTTAGAGATTGCGCTTCATAATATGCCTCAAAAGTGAGCAAGTTCTATCCAACAAGGATCATACAAAGCTCCAGATGAGACATACAATTACAACACTAGATTATAAAACTCAACACGATTATAAAAGTTAGCATTTACGTTTGACCAGCACTGTATACAACACCACAAGCAAGTTAACTTACCTGGGGCCTAATTCACTACTGAGAAGAGAATCGTTATCTCCATCGTAGAAACCGGTTTCTGGGAGATGAACACCACTATCATCCGTCTAGTTTGACACAAACAAAAATCGGAAATTTAGGGGTGAAACATCATAGGTGAAATGAAATAAAATTAACGGGATCAGGCTAGTGCTTACATACATACATACATACATACATACAATCAAGTGTTGCGAACGCATGGAGCAGCATCACCATGGCAGCTTTCTTGCGACTTACACTGTCACGCATAATTACAAGCTTTCCTTGCCCAACCAACACTCCACGCATACGTCAACAAGACCGCCACTAAAAAAACGATTTTGAGCCATATCACTGATAGTAAAAAACTACTGCGAATTCTGATCGCTTGGCACGAAAAGCTGGGATGAGTCGCACAAACTTTAACTAGTTAAACAATCAAATCCGTCATCATTTTGAGTTGAGTCCGAGTGAGGCAATACCAACAACGACACTATTCATAGTCCCAGTGGCAAACAAGACCGCGATATGGAAACGATGATTTCAAATTCGCAATACGTGATGTAACTAGTGAAGTCTTAGCATATTAAGTTGTTTGTCGATGCCTAGGTCGCTAGCAAAGTTTAGATTCGGAATTATTTGGGTTACGAATTTGAGGGTGTCAAGTAAATCCAGCGATGGCACAGAGAAAGCAAACGTTTTATATCTTCTTTTCTTAGTGTACAGGTTTCAGATCCATAACGGAAAACTGCTCAAAACAAAGGCAATGCTATGTTAGTTTATCGTGTTTTATATATTATAAAAGTATATATACATGACAGCTCGTATCCACTGAACTTATACATACAGAAAATTGATAACGCGGTGCAATTGAACATTAAAAAATATTCTTTTATGCACTAAAGATCCATGTTTGTGGTGAAGAAGTGAGGACTGTCAGAACGAACGCTAAGGTTTTTATAAATAACTATATCATTAGATTCACCGAAATGTATTAGAATGTAAACGATAACGAATTTTGATGTTATCGGTCCTATCGTTCGTAATTTTACGGTTATTGTGAGTGTGTTGAAAATGTAAACGTATGGCATTCCAAAAATTTATTTATCCCACAAAAGGTTTAGCTTAGCAGAAATATATGTTTCGGACAATATATTAAGAACACAATCGTTTGCAGTTATATGGATTTTTAATGTAAATATCCGACCTGTGTTTCACCAAGTTTAGAACATGCTAAAGTATAATTGCCCAGTGTTCTACAGTGTCGGTTGAATAATTAATAGAAAGTGAACATGTAAATTTTAAGCCCTATCCATCCACAAAAATCTACGGATTGTGAGGTCATTTTATGTTCTGCACTAGTTTAACTATAAATTACTCGGATAAAACTTTTTGAAAATGATCTTCTGTTGACAATTACAGCAAAACCGAGAGGAACAGTTTTGAAAAAAACAAATGCAAACCAATAACAGAAGTGTTGATCTGGTGGCGATAAATTTATATCTGCTCTAGTGATGTTTGATTTGGTTCAAGTTCGAAGCATTAGTGAATTTTGTGGCTAATTGACGTAAAGTGTGCAGTTCCGAAAGTGGATTACCGTAGCTTGTGGCAGCAAACGAGGTTGAGAAAATCGATTGTCTTGCTAACAGAAAATTGGAATATTACTTTTATGACGGTTGTGATTTATTATACAGGCGATTTGATACGGAGCTAAAATGATATTCAAATACGAGGAATTATGATAATCATCCTGTTGGTAAGATTAACCCGAAAATAAAGTTGCGATCTTTATATAGATACCCTTAAAATTCAACAAAATCACAAATATTATATAAACTGTTTTCATAATATCATCAACAATATGAACGAACACATGGTACAACATAAAAAGTATGAGAAATAACTAACTCTGTTTTCATGACCATCGGACAGGCTAACTGATTTGTTTGTGATCGCAGTTGGAGCTAATCCTCCATTCTTAACATAACTAATGTTGTCTAAAAACCAAATCAGCTTCAAAATAGATTACCCAATCCACCTCTAAAAGCTTTTTTGAAATCATCAAAAGAGATGATGCCATCGTTCTGAGGGTCTAATTCTTGTACAATTTTTTCAATATCCTGAAAGAAGTTACATCGTAGCCACAAGCTTACACATGGAGATGTTGACACCCGCCTACCGGAGACGTTTGAAGATTCATAAAAATCGCGAAACGTTGAAGTAAATTGGTCTACTGTAATAAATCCTCTATTTTCTGTATCTAAAGCTTGAAACACGACTTCCAACGAATCATCCGATATATCCATTTTGAAACTGCTGTTCAACTCAAAAAACCGCTCACAAATCAGTTGCTGCGTCCTTGATAATTTTTCCGTTCAGTTCAGTTCAGTTCAGTTTGCACAGGACAGTATGTGGCTGACAAGCCAATCGAGCGTCCAGAATTTCTTTCGGTGGAATGCTGCGGAGAAGCGCCCATCACTGCCAAAGGGTCAATCCTTTTTCTCCGCGTGGAACCTCTGATGATCGTAGGACTAGGAGAATGTAGTTGGAGGAGCACCGCGCTATAAACGATGCACTGCCAAAAGGTAATTTTCTTTCTTTTCTGTTTGCAATCTCTGATGATCGCGGTGCCAGGCGCTGTAGTAGTAGGATAGTAGTAGGACAGCAACGCGCAATAATCGATTCTGGAAAAAAGACAAGGCAGTTTCTCCTCACCAGCACGGTGAGAGGTCAGCTGATGGAGAATCAAGAATAGGAAGATGCTCTAAAATTGCTACAGTGAATAGCGAGCAAAATGGAGGACAACCTAAGCATGGTAATCATGGGATGTAATCAGAGAATAACTTACCCCAGTCACGGTCTAAACCCTGCTTGAAAGTTGATACGGAACTACAGGAGATAAGTTCTTCAGGGAGCTTGTTCCAGAAGTTGACCACCCTGAAGCTGAAAAAGTTTTTCCTAGAATCTAGTCGACATCGTTCCTTAGCGAGCTTGAGTGCGTGTCCGCGAGTGCCCAGCTTAGGACTTAAGGTAAAGATTTCATCTGGATTAACGCCGCTTAAGCCCTTTAAGATCTTAAAGGTTTCAATCAAATCACCTCTCAAACGACGACGCTTAAGAGAGAAAAGACCCAGAGCCCAAAGGCGATCAGCATAACTTTTCCCACGCTGACCCTTAATCATGCGTGTTGCTAGTCGCTGGACGCTTTCAAGTCGAATAATATCCTTCTGGTAGTGAGGACACCACGCCTGGACACAATATTCCAAATGCGGCCTGACTAACGCCTTGTAAAGTGGCAGGAACACGTCGGGATTTCTGCTGGAAAGCACCGAATCAACCGAAAGAGCACATTGCGTGCACGTTGCGCTGCAACAGCGCATTGGTCCTCCCATTTAAAGTCAGCTCTAACTAGAACACCCAAGTCCTTAACCCGCTGTGTGGCATCAACGCTAATAGGAGTACCTGACACCTGGACTGTGATCTTGTCGACCAGAGCAGACAAAAGTTGGCACTTATTGAGGTTCAGTGGGAGGTCCCAAAGTATGGACCAGTCAATGACCCGCTCGAGGTCGTGCAACAGAGTATCTTCATTCGTTGAACCAATGAACTTCACGTCATCCGCGAAAATGAAGCACGGGCATTCCAAGATAGGCGACAAGTCATCGATAAAAATCAGCAAGAGCAGCGGACCTAGCACAGACCCCTGAGGCACCCCACTTATCACCTCCGTTTGGGTCGACAACGTAGATTCTACTCGCACTCTAAAGGTCCTACCTGTCAGGAATGATTTTATCCAAGCAAGTAAACTACCCCGTATGCCTTTTGCAGCCAGCTTAGATTCTAAAAATCTGTGGCTGACGGAATCGAAAGCCTTGCTAAAATCTAGGTAGAGCGCTTCGACCGGCTTCCCTTCATCCAACCTTTTCATAGCAATATTGAGGAAACTCAAGAGGTTAGTCAAACAAGACCTCCCTTTCAGGAATCCATGTTGAGCTACACTAAGTAGAGAATGCTGGCAGAGATGCTGGCAGATTTTGTCGCGTATAAGTCTTTTCAATACTTTCGAGACGATGCTGGTCAGGCTGACTGGTCTATAGTTACCAAGAATCGACCTGCAACCACCTTTGTGTATTGCTACTACTATGGCTTCTTTCCACTCACGAGGAACCATTGCCGAGTGCAAACATGAATTGAAGAGCTCACATAGTGGTTCTGCAAGCACTGGGGCAAGATTTCTCAACATAATTGAGTGGATGTGATCCGGACCCTCAGCCTTGTTAGCACGAACATGAATAAGGGCTCCATACACCTCCGCCTCATTAAAGGACAAATCATCTAGTGCAGGGATACCAGATGGAAAGTTAAGCAACTCAGGCGGTGTGAGTAAAGAATTATCCTTACGCTGAACGCTACTGAAAAACTTTGAGAAGGCTGCCGCCTTAGCTAGGTCACTAGTAGCTACTTGTCCATCCTCCAGTTTTAAGTCACCGATGTTTACCCTAGTTTTTCCTTTAGATTGCGCGTAACTGTAAAACCTTTTCGGGTTGGATTTAGCATCCCTGGCTAAAGATAACTCAAACTTCTGTTTGAGCACACGCTGCATTTTAACACAAGCGTTTCGGGCGGTTCTGTAACGGACCCACGAACCAGATGTGAGCGATAGCCTATATTGCCTCCATAAGCGATCACGTTTACGAATAGAACGACGAACGCTGGGAGACCACCAGGGTGGCCGCTGGTGCTTATTCACGCATTGCAGTGGAGCATGCAGGTCTTGTAGCCCGTTAAGAAATCTGCAAATTCTGTCCCAGTTTCCAGTTAAACTAGAATCACTCGAGAACAGAAGGTAAGATTTTGATGACTGTAAAAGTAGGCCCCAGTCAACACGCCTGAAATTACGTCTAGGGCGCGCAAGAGGTTTGTGAAAACGCAACAGCGCTTCGAAGCCTAACATTACGTGGTCGCTTTTGCCAAGAGGGGGTAGGAACTTGACATTCTTGACAGCTTCTAGCTGAGACGACAGCATCAAGTCAAGAGTGGATGGAGTGCATCCATCGCGGAACCTAGTGGGTTTGTTCACGTGCTGATGTAATCCATGGTAGTGGATCCAATCGAGAAAA
>JACCGJ010000806.1:14402-24699 GCA_013407085.1 Atriophallophorus winterbourni
TATGTATGTATGTGTGTATGTATGTATGTGTGTTTTTGTATGTATCTATGTATGTGTGTATGCATGTATGTATGTATGTATGTATGCAAGTATGTATGTATGCATGTATGTATGTATCTATGTGTGTGTATGCATGTATGAGTGTATGCATGTATGTATGAATGAATGTATGTATGCATGTATGTGTGTACGTATCTATGTATGTATGCATGCCTGTTAATATATAATTAAACACTACCGGCTACCTCGTCTGCGTGGAGGGGGCCTCTTTGCCACGTGCAAACAGCGGAGACACTTAGCGACCGGTTTCGTGGTGTTTGTGCTTGTCAGCTTCCGTGCGTGGGATGATACACTCACGTGTGTACTCTCAATCCATGTTTGCGTTTAGATTAGCTTGTCTAATCGTTGATTGCACACCGAAACATCATGGAGTAGAGCTTCGACGGGATTTATCACAAGGCAACCAAAATGGTTTTCGGATTGCATAGCTTTTGAGCAGGGACTTTCTAAGCACAGATTAGCACCAAGCGTAGGCATGCTTGAGCACCACTATGCATTAGTCTGTTATAACGGACTTCACCGCTTGTGATTGGGGATTTGAACCTCGTGGTTCGTTGTACGAAAAGTGGCTTCAAGATCTAATTTTGTTTCATGGTTCACTGAAATCAATCTCACTGTCTCCACCTGTTGAGACCAAACTGTTTGGAGCCGCTTTTCTTTTGTGTGACTGTCTCCTCCTTGAGGATGAGTCGGCTTCAATAAAGAGTCTTGGGAGTTTGGGTACAAAGCGGCGTCCCCAGCACCACTCGGCGTTTGTTCGAGACAGCTTCTCTAGCCTTTGCACAGCCATGTGCGATCTGCAAGTCAACACCATCTAACCGTCTACGAGACTCTGCTCCAGGGTTTTTTCCCGAAGCCTTTCCCGCGATCGGGTATCCCGCAAGGCAGCGGATGTTTAAAATCACGGTTTTCCTTCCGTTAAATGAAATGCCCTCCCGGGATAACGAGCTCCACCTGCCCGAAGCAAACTGGTTTTCAGGCAGCCATTCTCCTGTTGGTAGAAGCAGTTCCGCCGTCCTCGTGGATTGTAATTGTGGAGAATGCGAGCATCACCGCTCTCTACTAAACGATCACCGCGTTATGGTTGGTGCTAGCCGGCAGATGATTACTCCTTCTTTCGAAAAAGGGTTAGTGCTCGTTTGTATGTATGTCGAATAGATAGAGGATATATACGGCACATGAAAATCGAAGCGTCAAAGCGCATGACACGCATCGTAGGCTGGATAAATAGTTGAAGAACTGACTTAGATTGCACAGCTCTAGACAGATCTATAAGCAAAATGAGACTAAGATGCATCCTCGTATGTCGTCAAAGAACAAATTCAGCGTCTCCAAGTAATTGACAACCGATGTCTCCGCAACATTCTAGGGGTTAGCTGTTACAATGGCATACGCACCAATGCTCTCCGAAATAAGTTGTTCGGTAGTAATGTTGATGTAGAGAAGCAGATCAACCTGCATAGGTTACACTGCTTGGGTCACATTTTACGGATGCCGGACCACCGACTTCCGAAACGGATTCTTTTTGCGACGCCACATTCTGATTGGCAAAAAACCTCGGGGTGGCCAAACCATCACATGGTATAGACAGTTAAAAACCCTTACTAGTAACCTATCTAAAGTCGGCGCAGCGCGTCTTCCAGACTGGTGTCCCCGCGATCAAATATCGCAATGGTTAGTTACGCTTCAGGATATGTCCCGAAACAGTGTTCAATGACAGTCTTGCACTAAGCATCTTCTTGGAGTGTTTGCTTAACCTTGTATGTTGTCAAGCGAAGTGACAAGGACGGCTCCTTATGATGCCTGACAGTGATGGCCGCAAGGAAGCTGCCATGCTCATGTCGCTCTACTCGTTCACGAAACTTGTTTGAATGCATGTTCCAATCGAGATGTAGGCACCTCATCCCAGTTTGTTTGTGCTTACTCTTCTATAGAAGTCCCACCTTTCCCCATCTTTTACTTTCTCATGGTTGTGTGGCAGTTAAGCATTCGGTACGTGCTACCGCGGTGTAATGCTGTCTTTGATGATGATGATGAATGCCGTCAATATACATAATTACTGCACTGGACACCCCAATGCCCCTCTGCTCGTACGTCTTTATATGTTTTTCACACTGCGTATTAGCTTGTCGGGCATGTCTATGAAACTGCTCTCCTCTGATTGTGTCTGATTGATTTTGTGCTGTTTTACAGGACACAACATCCTCCATGCAGGATGCCCAAGATGAGCAACCCGAACAGAAGCCCCAACCTGGTCAAAACGTAGGTCTGAAACAAGCTGGTGGGGGCGTCAGCTCAACCTCTCAACCAATGCCATCCGACTCTCTACACACGGAAAAACAAACGAGCCACCAACAACCCAGGCGGCATGACGGACCCAGACAGACCTCGGACCAACGGACGCAAGATCTACGCCAGAACCCATCGTTTAAACGCGTGAGTTGCAATCCATCCGTTGGTGGTCCATCTGACACCTCTTGAGATAATCAATAATCCATATTTCTCTCTCCGACCCAGGGTGAAACGCGAGATGCTCAACACGCAGATCCATCACCGAAATCGATGGATGATGCTCAAGATGGCGACCTGTTTGAACACATCTCCACTGAGGATGTGGATGAACTCCCGGGGGAACACCATCCAACTGTGAAGGATTCCGCTACCGAAAGTCAAAGTCGCAATGTCCCGTCGGAACAAATCCCGAAAGATGCTGAGGTTGGAATTGAAGATGAGGATAAAATCGATAATGGTCCTTCCGAGCTGTTACCGAAAGAACCAACGGAGGTAGGTTTTGAAGCTTTGTTTACCCAAACGAGGTGATGTCCCGTTGTTATTGATCTATCACCTCTTTTAAAGGAATTGGACGCCTCGAAGCTTCCTTGGCCTCAGACGAAATCGAGCAATGCGGCGGACCAACTTAGTGCCCCTGGAAACGATTCGGCGGCGAAACCGGATGAAGACCGCGCGGCAATTCCGACGCTGGGAGCCCAACGTCCTCCCGAGTCGGTCATTGGTTTTGTGGTAAGTTCCTGTTCGGGTCGCTGTACTTCAGAGGCTCCAGTTCCTACGTGGGAAGTAACATGCTTCGAGCAAAGTATCTCCTTTTAGGTCATTCACATCAAGAGCTGTGCAATACCTACCTCGTGGGTTAATCAATATCGCACGATGTGACGTATGGAGGTTCAATTGTTTGCAACACATGGGAAAAGGGATTAGGAATCGAAAGTTCGGTTGATGGCGATCGCCCCAGTTTTCCGCAAAATGCTCCATCTTGGCGACATGTTTTGGGACAAAGAACGCATCCGACAGTGCGTAAAGACCTCCGTAAATGATGCGGGAGAGATCGTCCCCGCTTTCATTGGACTGTTTCGTCATCTGGAACACTAGAGTGTCGCGTGCTTGCGATATCATTCGCAGAAAACCAGCCAGAACATTTGTAGCCCATGGATGACAGAGTCATGAGAGGATACCTTTTGCTCAGCTGGTTTTGTCGGTGATGGAGCACAGGGAAGTTGGTATATCTCAGATTACATGGGAGTAATTCTAAATGATTAAATTCCAATCAGACATAGACAGTGTCGCAACAGAATTCTATGACCGCTGAACTTGCTCAACGTTACTTTACTACTTTTGTGCGACTATCTCCTGCTGGAGGATAAGTCGGCTTCGTTGACATCACGAATTTCAGCCACCCACGCTCGGCGGTTAAAAGTGAGATCCGCGCAGATTTTAAGTCCGGTCCGGTCCCACGTGCGCCATCTGTAAACCGATCGTAGACCAAACAGCTCCACATCCGATCTCACGATGGCGAGCCAAGTCTTCACTTGTCCTCCGCTACGACAACGCCATTCTGCGCAGGGTGTCGGCGATAGTGTCACTCTGGTTAGTTCACCGTCCGAGCGTCTCAGGATGTGGCCAAACCATCTCAACGTACGCGCACAGCCTGCAGAATGACATACAACCAAACCATCGACCCCAAATGTTTTTTTCGAAATGTAGGAACAATACGACTGCACTTCCTCTCGTGGAGAAACGGTAGACAACCTCCATGGCCAGTTCAAACTCTGATTACCTTTATGATGTATCTTGGTCTCATCAATTGCTATTTAAACAGCCACTCGCTTTTCTTCTCCACAGCCATCCACTCATCCGCCACAGACTCTTGTTGATGCCGAACTCCCCGAGATTGGGGAACTTCCCCGCGATTTGGCGACAGACATTTCCTTGGAACAATATCGTGAAGCGTGTTTCGATTGGCTTGCCTCGTGTCAACGCTCCAGTTCCCTGGCGCGGCAGTTATGTGAATCGTTGCGTTTGCTTCTGGAACCCACAAAGGCTGCCAGGCTGCGCGGGGATTATCGAACCGGGAAACGAATCAACATGCGAAAGGTAAGTGTATGAAACACCACTAACTCGTTCACAGATCATTCCTTATTTGGCGAGTCAATTCCGGAAGGACAAAATTTGGCTTCGCCGCTCGCAACCCAGTCAACGGGAGTATCGTATTTTGGTTGCCGTGGACGATAGCTTGTCAATGTCGGACAATCTGTGTCGTCAGGTACGTGTGTTTGGAAAGTTTGTTCGTTCATTATATTTTGTGACTACTCGTGAGTAGCAAGTCTTTTGAAATTTTCACAAAGTTTAGCGCAACGATCCATGATGTAAGCACTGGACTCGAGTTTCGCTCTTATTTGAGCTCATCAGCATTGCATATCCTGTCTGTCTGAAATTCATTCATCCTTGGTATACGCTACTATCCTTGGTTCAAGCTGAAATCTTCTTGAAAGTGGGGGTGGTCGTAAACATAGAGACTTGTCTTTGAACCACATCTTGGTTTGAATGTTGGAGTAACCCTAAGTGAAGCTTGTGTCGCAAGTGTAGTGGTTCGATGAACGAGTAGAGCGACATCACCAGGGACGCAAGAATACGGTCGTTCACAAAACGATTGCATGCATGCCTCTGTTGAAACCCAACCATCTCATCTCACTGCGTTTGTAGTCACTCTTCTATAGAATCCGTGACCTTCTAAGTTGTGCTCTTTCTGGTTGATTCAAGGTGTTTTGTCAAGGTCATATGACAGTTAAGTATTATTTTTAGCGTTCATATGTGGTACTTCCTTGCTCTACCGGTAACACCGTGCTAAATTGATTGGCCACGAGTAGTGAGCTGCATGCTGAAACAGGCTGGAGTTTCACGGCAATTTCTGTTTCTATCTTCATACGTATATGTGCAACTTGACAGTATATTCGCCCATGTGCAGTCTCTGACTGTGAGGCACTTTGCCTGGATCAGATTTGTGATCTCATTCATCATGCATGCAACTCAAACTCGTCTATAATCACAACTTACTCCCAAACGTTTCGTCTTGTTTGGTGATACATATAGCTGCCATTTCAGGACAGGCGGGTGTTGATGCAGTGCTGCATTCACGTGCCGAATCCTGTCTAATCGATTTGATTTTTTGCAATAGCAGCAGGATGTATGCCGTTAGACTAGCCACGAATATTAGTCCGAACTCAACATCTCAACAACGATGCTTGTTAGTTGTAGCAAGAAGTAGAACGCCTTCTACGATGATCTGTTCGCTCTTTTGCGACATGCGAAAAGTTCCGATTTTGTTGTTTCGGTGGAAGATGTAAATGCCAGACTGTACCACGTAAGGAGAAGGTTTGGTCTTGAAGTCGAGCGCAGAGATAATTGCGACGTTGTTACACAATTATGTACAGAATCTGTATTGTTTCTTGGCGCCAAAACAGGTGTCGATGTGCAAACTGGCGTTTATCAGATGGAAGTCAACCTTCAGCCCATATTAGAGATGTTACACTGAGGAATGGCGCTCTTTTTTGTAATATCTGCATAAATTCTGATCATACTTTTAGTCCTTTTGTACTAAACCTTCGAATGGGAATCCACTAGCGTTTCAAAAGTTCTCTCAGCCTGTCGTCTGAACAATTTCTTGTAGGGTCACCTTGAGAAGGGGCTCACTCTCTGTTGCTCTGTGTTCACCTGCCGAACAAAGATGGAGCACGAATTATGTTGGAGGCCGTGATATCAGTATGTTGGTTCAGGACCGAAATGCTACTGCACTAGTAGATGCTTTAAGCTCAGATCCACTGGAATGAGGTGCCCACATTTCGAATCGGATGTAAACAGTGACTGGCGCCTGAAACCCAAATGAAGTTCGTTAGCCTGGGAGGGCATTTTATCAAAGGGAAGGAAAACCCTGATTTTAAACCTCTACTACCTGCGTAGATACCCGATCGCGGGAAAGGCTTCGGGAGAACCACTGAGGGAAAATCTGGAGCAGAGTCTCGCGACGGTTAGTTGGTGCACACCACCTCTTTCTGGCAACTCCCTGCTGCCTTACAGGTCTCATTTGGTTGTGCAGACTCGAACAAGCGCGAAGTGGTGCTGGGGACGCCGCTTGGTACCCAAATTCCCAAGACTCATCATTGAAGCCGACTCATCCTCCAGGAGGAGATAGTCGCACAAAAGTAAAGTAAGTAAACGTGTAGGGCGACATAGACGCGTTTGCTTTGACTGTCGTACGTGAAAACAAGCTTCGCTTGCAACGCCCATCGGGAAATGCTCACAGCAACATAGCCACTGAACACGGTTTTGAGAGGTACTGTACACGTTCTTCAGAGAACAGCTTTCGACAGCAATTGCGCTACTTATATTATATCAATGCCAGTACCTAAGCACACTTTACCAAACTCTAGAGTTGTGACTTCATACAAACTGTCTGGCTCTCATTCTCTCCATTTGTTAACGCGTGTTCTCCCCCCACACACACAGATGACATTTGACGCCTTGTCCACTCTGGTAACCGCGCTCAATTTGCTCGAAGTTGGACGCATTGGAATCTGCAGGTAAGCGCTTCGTGTGTGTGCGCCCACAAACCAAGATGTGATTGCATGCATTCATCGCCATTGTTTTTACTCTCTCAGCTTCGGGGAATCCGTTCGAGTGTTGCATGACCTGCGAGACACTTGGATCTCAGACGCTGGTCCCCTCGTGTTGGCTCGGTTCACGTTCCAACAACCCAAAACATCCCTCATTCAAGTGAGTATCGCTCAGTGTGTGTGGATGTCTACGAACCAGGGTGGCGGGACTCATGTTCTCCTCCACCTTCCGTCCTGGGGCAACCTGACCATATCTTGGCCCACGTGCACTCTTTGCCTGCATCAGGCCTGTGATTTTATACCATATACCATCCATCCATCAATCCACCCATCCATCCATCCATGCATACATGCAAGCATCCATCCATGCATCCATTCATCCATCCATCCATCCATCCATCCATTCATTTATTCATTCGGTCCATCCATCGTTCCATCCATTCATCATCCATCGGTCCATCATCATCCGTCGTCAATCCAGTTCCCACCAACCATCGTTCTGTCCATCCATCACCATCCATCCTTCTGGGCAACCTGACATTATCTTAGCCCACGTGCAATCACTGACTGTGCGGCACTTTGCCTGGATCAGGCTTGTGATTTCATTCTATTCATTCATTCCCCCTTCCTTTTCAGCTCCTGCAAAGTGCCGTCAAAATGATGCAATCATGTGACGCCAACGTCACCACGACGACCACAGTGCCCAGTCAGCTGTTGTTGATTTTATCGGATGGCGTGTTTTCTGAGGATCCACAGAACCCCAAGGTTCAAGCCGCGGTTCGCTTGGCCCGGGATTCCCGATTATTCCCGGTGTGTATTATTTTGGACGATGTGCGTAAAAAGGTGAGTTGAGGGTTTGAGCTGTCGTTTGGTGAGTTTGAAGACGGTTCTCCTACAAGGAACCCAGGCGTTCGATTACAGAACTAAATGGGGTTTCAGGTCACACATCCACTTACTTTACTTTACTTTTGTGCGACTATCTTCTCCTGGAGGATGAGTCGGCTTCAATGAAGGTTCTTGGGGATTTAGGTACAAAGCGGCGTCCCCGGCACCACTCGGCGTTTGTTCGAGTCAGCTTCTCTAGCCTTTGCACAACCAAGTGCGACCTGCAAGACAGCAGGGAGTTGCCAGAAAGAGGTGGTGTGCACCAACCAACCGTTTACCAGACTCAGCTCCAGATTTTTCCTCAGGGTTTTCTCCCGAAGACATTCCTGCGAAGGTTTAAAATCAGGGTTTTCCTTCCATTAGATGAAATGCCCTTCCAGGCTAACGAGCTCCATCTGCCGAAACAAGCTGGTTTTCAGGCGTCAGTCATTCGCCATCGCCTCTCCTCCTGTTAGTAGAAGCGATTCCGCCGGGCTAGGGTTGCCACTCGTGCATTCCAGAAGCTGGACTTGGTTGTCAGAGGCTATTTGCGACGCGCGCCATATGAGAGCATATTATAGACAGTGGGAGGTTATCAACCACTGCCACCCCCGGCTATGACAACCTTTGGAACCAGTGTTTGAGCAGTTTGCTGAAGATCAGGTTTGGTGAGTTTAAAGACGGTTCTCCTACAAGGAACCTCGGCGTTCGATTACAGAACTATACGGGGTTTCAGGTCAGACATCCACGTGAGACAGTGAGGTCATTTTGTTAAACTTGCTGCAGTTTGTGCTGCGCGCCTCCCAGGTTGGTGTTCAACATATCAGAATTCGCAGTGTGGCCTCGTACTCTTGGTGATATTTCTCAAAATCGTGATTAGCGGTTGCTTTGATTAATGCTGTATGTAGTAGTCAAATGAATTGGCGAGGAAAGCTGTCGCGTGCTGATGTCGCTCTATTCTGATTGGATGCTTGTTAGATTCCAGGTGTGTAGGTATCTCGTCACAATCTGTCTGTGATTAATCTTCTCTTCTGTCTAGGCCTAGGCAACCTGACAGTATCTTAGCCCACGTGCAGTCTCTGACTGTGCGGCACTTTGCCTGAATCAGGCTTGGGCTTTCACACCATAATCTTCTGTGAGCTGAAGGCACTGCACGACTCGTGGTCGGTCAAATCATGTTGGTTAGCCGCGACTTCGGCTTTTCCTGCCCATCTAGGCTCGGAGACCAAATCATGGATTACACAGTCGAAGACTAGATCCTAAGTGTCTGGAATTGTGGTGGTTTAAAATGGTATACAATGTGAAGTTGATTACAAACACGCATCTCAGATTCATGTTACGGAGAATCTTTGCACGTTTTTTCTCGGGTTCGTTTCCTGTGGTGATGATGATGATGATGAACGTGTATATGTACATCCGTTCTAGAGTATGCTACCCAAGCTTGGTCACCATGCTGTTGTGCAGCATTTCTGTGCTGTACGGCTAACATCGTGCTAAATTGATTAGCCAACGGTAGTGAGCTGCATGCTGAAACACGCTGGAGTCTCACTACCATTTCTATTCCCCCCTCTGTCTAGGCCTGGGAAACTTGACAGTATCTTAGCTCACGTACAGTCTCTGACTGTGCGGCTGTTGCTTCCAGACCGGATATATCAGCAAGCATCTAAAATACGTCAAACGCCCGATGTGTTTTTCACAAAGGAGATCGCGAGGCGATCTTATCTTTGCATACAAAGTACTACTTTTTACATATGTTCAACGATCTTCTCCTGGAGGATGAGTCGGCTTCAGTGAAGAGTCTAGGAACAAAGCGGCGTCCCCAGCATACAAAGTCCGTACTACTGTTTCCATCCCCCAGGATATCTTATTCCAGCTTCGAACTTGTAGCAAAATCCGAAGTCTCCGTTACATGTCTGAAATACCGAACGGATATTTTTATTTGTTGCATGTACGTCATCGTTTAGTGGTCAGCGTAATACTGTTTATGATGATGTTCAACCTCATGTTCTGCGTTAACAACCTCTCTCGTTCACAAAATTTAGCACTCCATTTTCGATCTGCGACGATACACCACCGGTGGCAGTCTCACACCTTATATGGACTCGTTCCCGCTGCCTTATTACATGGTTCTACGAGACATGGCAGCTCTGCCCAATCTGTTGTCCGATGCTCTTCGACAGTGGTTTGAGCTGGAATCATCTTGGACGTGATCGCCGCTACCCAATTCGAATCATTTGTGAATCTTGTACAAAGTTTTATACTTGTATCGTGATAAATTTGGAGTATATGAAATGTTTGTACTTTTTTAATTGTGTGTGGGCAGACACATGGTATGGATCAAGGGTCGAAACGATTGTCCGATTTTACGAAGTTTTAAAAGTTGATTACTGATCTATGTTTACTGGCCCTGGAATATGTTTGAGACCGATCGTATATTCACAGTGCAAAGAAATTTGAGTGCAATCGGT
>JACCGJ010000810.1:0-33673 GCA_013407085.1 Atriophallophorus winterbourni
CGAGAGCTTCATCATCATCATGAAGCACAAGTCTGGAGCCCAACAAAGTGTCAAGCAATATGAAGCAGGAAAAGCAGATGAGCAAGCGTGTGAAAAAGGGAAAGCATGCAAGCGGAATACGCAAAAGCGAATGCACAAAAAAGCAGCTTGTTTTTGTTGTTTAACTGCATGCGATTTTTTGTGTTTCTATCTAAAATAATACCGGATAAAAAATTATGACACATAATAAAATACACTGGCGCCACTGACTTCGGTTTGTAGCCATATCGCGTAAGGTTTCCAGCCAACTATTAGGTGGAGCTTTTGGACCCCACCCATGCAAACGAATACGCCCAACTGAGCTTAGCGCTAGGGTGTTTCTTCATCCCAACGCGCCACGTCATGGACTGGCCACCCGATCTTTTCTCCCACCTTCTGCCAGACTCTGCGAATAAGGCGCGGTTCGGTAAACGGTGATTAGGCATTCTCAAAGCATGTCCCAACCATCGCAAGCGAGCAAGCATCATCATTTCTCTCAATCAGTGGCCACCTGGTCCTAACACCCGCCTGTCTAGGCCTGGGCAACCTGACAGTATCTTAGTCCATGTGCAGTCTATGACTGTACTGCATTTTGCATGGATCAGGCTTGTGCGTTCATTCATTCATTGCAGACATCTATATTTGTAACACGATGCTGCCACCGAATGCAAGCAATTCTACGCAGGCAACGGGTATCAAAAACAGAAAGCCGCTGGATAGACCAGATTTCGCAGCCATAAAGGAGTGTAGCACGCACCACTGCGTTGTACACTCGGCCTTTAGTATGGAGTGAAACATCGCGTCGACGCCACAGGTTGCGAAGGTTAGCAAACGCTGCACCCGCTTTGCGAACACGATGTGAGATCTCGTCCTCGACACAACCTCCAGCGGAGATACAACTGCCAAGGTAAACAAAGCTGTCGATCAATTCAAGATTGACATCGCACACAGTTAGGTTTGGAAGAGAGCCGCTCCAATCCTGGGTAAGTGTTTTACACTTGTTAGGCGCAAAGCACATGCCATACCTTAAAGCTTCAAGTGCCAGGCGGTCCAGGGCTTGTTGCATTATATGAGGGTCATCTCCCAGAAGTGCGATGTCATCCGCATACTCTAGATCGGTAGCTCTCTCACCCGGCAGAAGTTCAACACCGAGAGCTTAGCACATTACGCATTATCGCCTCTGGAAGCTGAACCCGTAATTATTTGGCGCGTGGTTTTCATTCTTCACGCACGTCTGCTGTTAAAGATTTATTTTGCTTAACTCTATCTATTTTCGCTTAAATGACTCGCAAAACTTCAAAATTAACTACTTCCACATCTATCAATATGTCCTCTTCGGATAAATGCGTCAAATGCACCGAGATTGTGTTACCATCCGATCAAGCCCTACAGTGTGACGTATGCGACAAGTGGGAACACGTGAAATGCGCACAAATCAACCTGGAAATGTACAAGGTGATACAAAAACACCAGTCAGACCGTGTACACTTTCTGTGTGTCGCTTGTTGCGCGCGACACCGACGTGATAAACTAGCTCGCGAAAAGTTGCAAACTATTACGGCCATTCCACCTGAACGAGTGCGCTCTGCAAGTTACTCGATCGTGGAACCATCGATTTCACTGGTGTCTAATAACATTGGCGAAAGCACCACTTCCACCAAGAAGCGCTGCACGAACGCCCGTTTAACAGTCCCAGACGTTTCTACAAATTGCATTGACGGAGAATCACTGCCGCAGACCGACTGGCAATCCGTTGCAAAAAAATGTAAAAAAATGTTAAACAACCTTAAAAAATTCGTATCCGAAGTTCCCAATGAACGTTCGAAATCTACTAACCCCCGCGGTGTTCAGACTCTTACTGTTATTTGCACGAATGTGCCCGAGCTCACCTCCCCATGTTTCAAGTTGCGACAGGCGGCAGATATTCAGCAATGGCAGCACCTGTGCCAGTCCATGTCAGTTACTGCAACTCCCGAGAGCGTCGTTCGTTTAACTAGGAACCCTAAGTCACCACATATTGGGGAACCCAGACTCTTGCGTATCACATTGAAATCTGTGGCAGATGCTGAATCTGTATTGCTTTCCGCGCACGCGCTACGGGGCGTTTCACCTATTCGCATATTCCCCGACGTTTCGTGGCTGGAGCGTCAAGCGAAAAAGGATAAAAACTACAACTGGAGGCTGGATAACGACCGGAAAAGCATTTTCGTACACGGCGTTCCGGAACTAAACGACCTAGAGGATAACAAAAATGCAACTCACGACTGCGAACAATGGCGATTCATCCAGCAACAAATCAAAGTTAATTCCACGTTGACTACCGGCGTGAAGCGCATACCCTTGTCTGCAAATTATAAAGGAGATGGTCCCCGTATACTTAAAGTCACGTTCCAATCTGAGGCAATGGTATCAGATGCTCTGCAAAGTTGGTATCAATTCAGAAAATTTGCACCTCCTGAAATTCGTCTTCGTTCAGCTATCGACAGACAGAACTTTAAAAAACCGCGCGAAACAGCACTCCCTTCCTCCCCGACTCTACCCGTTCACCCTATAATTTGTCCAGCAGCAAAAAACGTCTTCCAGCCGATCCATACAGGATCGGCCCTGTAGGAATTCATACAACCGACGCTTCTTATCTATCACGAGAAGGTTTGAAATGCTTGTACACCAACGTTCAGGGTCTACTCAGCAAGTTATCTGAGCTTCGAATGCAGCACGCTGTGAGAAGTTTCGATTTAATTGCCCTGACCGAAACGTGGTTATCTTCTGCCGTATCTGACGCCGAAATTGCTCTTCCCGGTATGTCGATTCTGAGAAATGATCGCCCTACAAAAGGAGGCGGGGTTGTCCTTTACTACAAATTTTCGCTTAGATGTGATTTACTAGGTGATGCCCGTCTGCATTCCGTAGACTCGCTGTGGTGCCGTATGCAGCTCAAAAACAATGACTCTGCTCTCGTTGCCGTTATCTATCGTCCGCCAAATTCTCTGCTAACCTTCGATCAAGAACTGATGTTATCCATACGTATCGCCTTATCATTGCAGCATACCCACGCGTTACTAATGGGTGACTTCAACATCACCGAGCTTGCCGCCGCATCCGAACGCAGTACTTTTGCAACATGCATTGAGAACCTAATGGTAAGCCATCCATTATATAATCACGTACACGAACCAACCCGGTTTCGAGGTAATGATACACCCTCTCGACTCGATCTTATACTAACAAATGAAGAATTAATGATTGAGGAAGTGACGTACGGATCTCCTCTTGGAAAAAGCGACCACGTAGTTTTGAATTTCAATTTCGTTTGCTACGCTGACTATCCCGTTGACGAGATTGTACCTCTTCGGACCGTCACCGACTACAAAGCTTTCCAAGATACTGTAGCTGCAAATAACTTCGATTTTTTGCACATTGGTGCATCTACCGACACCTGGTCCGAGTTCGTCACTAGATGGCAATTACTGCAAGCTCGTTGTTCATTTTCCGTGCCGACTAGACCTAAAGGATCTAAGTCATACATCCGCAGCAGAACCAGAAAGTGGATACACCGCAGGAACGAGGCCTGGCAAAACTTTAGAGTAAGTCAAGCTCACTCCGATTGGGACCAATACCGTATGCTTCGAAATCATTGCACAGCATTACTGCGTCACGACAAGTTATCTAGCCAAACTAAGCTCACTGCTAAATTTTTAGATAATAAAAAGTTACTCTACCAGTTTATCAACAACAAACAGAAAGTTCGTACTGGTATCCCTTCGCTTACCACCAAGCACGGCAACACGACTACCACAAAGGAAGCTGCAAATGCTTTGAAGGAACATTATATGCCAATATTTCAAGGATCTTCGGTGTCTCCTCATATCTCTCTTCCTCCTTTTTCATCCTCTTTTCTTATTTCAAGTGTTGATTTTACCCCTTCGGCCGTCCGAAACAAAATTTTGCAACTGCGCACCAACTCGTCCCCGGGAATCGACGGCATTACACCGAAAGCATTGCAGGCGGTTGCCGATCAGCTTTCTGAACCTCTAGCTCACTACTTCCAGCGTTTATTGGATGCCTCCGAAGTCCCAGATGGCTGGAAAGACGGAATCATCACCCCACTTTTTAAAAGTGGCAATCGCAGTGACCCAGCAAATTATCGCCCGGTCACGTTGCTTCCTGTCCTCTCGAAGGTGATGGAATCGATTATCGCCGATCACATTATGACTGTGATGGAGCGCTCGAATGTACTCACAGCGGGGCAGCATGGTTTTAGGCGGGGTCGATCATGCACTTCTAACTTACTACTCGCCAAGGACCATTGGACCAAAGCCGCTGATGAAGGGTATGGTGTAGACGTCATATATTTAGACTTCTCCAAGGCGTTCGACAGAGTTGATCATGCGATACTCCTTGAGAAATTAAAAGCAATTGGAATAGGACCTCCGCTGTTAACATGGATGGCAGCATTTCTTGGTCCCAGATCTCTGCGTGTACGAGTCAGGGATGAGCTCTCCGAACCTTTCCCAGTTTACTGCGGCGTACCCCAAGGATCCGTTCTTGGTCCGCGTTTGTTTTTGTTGTTTATCAACGATATTACAAAATATGTGACATCTCCACTCCTTCTATTTGCCGATGATATAAAATTATGGCGCGTCATCCGCTCACCCACGGACAACAGAGATCTACAGTCGGACCTCACCTCATTAGAGCGCTGGGCCGCTTGTAATAATCTCCCGTTCAACACCGACAAATGTCGCGTACTATTGGTGCGTCGGCGAGGAGATCCCGTGTACTCTCTAGGTGGAACTCGCTTACAGTTCTGCAAGCAGGAGAAAGACCTCGGCGTGTTGACGCAAGACGATCTGGGTTGTTCTGCTCAGTGCGCCCAGGCATCCACCGTGGCGAACCGGAATGTTGGACTTCTCAGAAGAGCGTTCGGTTCGTTTGACCCCCGGCTTTTCAAGCACCTATTAAATGCGTATGTTCGACCACACTTGGAATATGCAGCTTCCGTCTGGAATCCATGGTTAAAGCGCGATCAACACATCATGGAGCAGCCCCAACGACGAGCTACAAAGTTAGTCAAGGGTTTGCGTTACGCGAGTTACGAAGCTCGACTCCAAGTGCTTAATCTCTTCTCCACCAAGTACCGTCGCATTCGCGGCGATATGATTTTGACTTACCGCATTTTGACGGAAGATGGACACCCGTGCAGCGGGATGCTGTCGTTGGCCCCACCTTCCGGGAATCGCGGACACCACCTCAAGTTATCCCATCAGTACAGCCGACTTGAATGCCGAAGCAATTTTTTCGCGCTTCGGGTCCCTCGCACCTGGAACTCCCTACCCCCATCAGTTATTTCCGCCCCCTCTCTTAGCATTTTTAAGGAGCGCCTTGATCTCCACTTTTTCAATATACTGCGCAATTTTTAACTTCATTCATATTTGTACTCATTGATACTGCACCCTTCTTTTCTTTCCAGCGTATATTCGCGTTCACATTCCTTCGAAACTGCCCAAACTTCCACGGACCCATATTTTGAACATTGTCGTGTGGTTACCCTACAAGCTTTTGGCTTGAACCCCAACCTTTTCACTGTCCAAGAACGCACCCATTATCCCCGTCCATAACAATCACTTTTAATTTCGACCCATTATGTACAATATCCTGTGGTTATTTTTAAGCTTGCAGCTATTTTTACCACAATAAACTATTGGCTATTGACTATTCGCACGATATGTAAGATATGCCTTCCACCGACTGGATTTAAGCTCGCAGGTACTCAGCTCCAAGTTGACACGGCTTCTGCTAAGACCTCTGAAGGTATTGACGGGGGATTGGAAATAGTGGCTCACCCTCGAAGGATGGATAACCGCAACACATCTTGTGTTCAGCAAGTTTGCGTGCAATCTGAAGATGTACGTACCTTGGCGGAAGTTGCTTGCCTTTACTCAGTTCAAAATATGGAGTTAGTTTTGCCGGTGCAACGAACGTTCTTAGCCCAAACGGGTACAGGAACTACCCCAGCTAGATAAAACAATCATTCATAATTCACAATGCGCAGGAGCTAACAGTTGCTTTGGCGGTAGACAGGGTTAAACAGAAACGCGATTTCTTGAATTCTGCTCTTGCTCCCCTTTTCGACGAAGGTGAAAAGGGTGTAACGGTACACACAGTGTTTTGTCTAGGCCGCAGGCCAACGTCAGGTGATCGCCCCAGACAGTTAAAGATTGTGTTAGACTTTGCCGAGCAAGTGACCGTACTGCTGAAGAGGGGTTACAGGTTGAAGGGTAGTGAACTTCGACTCCTGCGTGATCTTTCTCCGGAAGATCGTGTGAAAATGCGAATAGCTACTAAGGAGATTGGCGAGCGCAGAACCGCAGCTGAAACTAACTTGCGCATTGCGGATTTACGGGTTGTGAGGACGAGGCCAAAAGTTCGTTGGGAACCTTTGACGATAGGCATTCGGCGTCGCCATATATTCCTAATTTGATAGATACTAATGAGGTAGGCATTACTGAGGATGGTTTGAAAGCTGAAGCCATGGCTGAGCAATATGCATCAGTGTACTGTCTGGAAGGCAGTGATCCCCCTTCTGTCTCTAATAACAGCGAGGTCCTGTCTGATCTTGATGTAGATGTAGAGACTGTTAGACTCCTGTTGTAACAGTTAGGCACAATCCGCGCCAGGACCAGACGGTATTCATCCGATGGTTTTACGAGCACTGACAGAAGTGTTGTACGTTCCTCTGGTCAGGTTGTTTAATAAATCTGTAACATTAGGGTTCTTGCCACAGGAATAAAAACAGAGTATTATTAAACCTATGTTTATGAGTGGGGACCCTAGTAGACCCGCTAATTACAGGCCGGTCACATCGACTTCTGTTATCGGTAAAATTTTAGAGAAGTTTATCAAAAAACAGAGCACTTTGTTTTAGGGTGTGGGCGTTGGTGTCCACAACAACATGGATTCACCAAAAATCGCTCATGCGTAAGTAATCTGCTCCTGCCGCGAGAAAGTTAGTGTGCTTTGACAGTTTCTGGTCAAGCGGTCGATGTAATTATTATTGAATTCAGTAAGGCGTTCCACCGCGTGCCCCACCGCCGAGTGCTTGTCAAGCTGGAGGGTTTGGGTATTCAATGTTGTCTACTTAAGTGGATTAAGGCATTCATCTCAGGTCTGTCAAATCGTGTAGAGGTTAACGGAGTTTTGTCTTCAGAGATGATAGCAAGCTCCGGAGTGCTGTAGGGATCTGTCCTTGGCCCATTTTCATGAATGATATTCCGGACGCGGTAGCGATGGCCACAAGCAACTGCAACAAGCAGTTGATGACTTAGTCAGCTGGACACATTGCTGGTACCTGCCTATAAATGAGGACAAAACAGTGGTCATGCGCATATACTCTGATGACACTGGTGGTGAATACTTTCTTGGAGGTAAGCCTATTAGAGCGGTGACGGTCGAAAAAGACTTCGGGATTCTGGTTATGGATTCCTTGAAGTCGAAGGCTGACACTTGTCGGAGAATAGGCAGCGCTATCAGGATGCTCTGGGCGATTCGGCGTTCATTCGCCACCATTACCCCGCAAATGTTCCAGACGCTTTTCTCTGCGTATGTTCGTTCACTGTTGAAATATGGCTACCTGTTGCACTTCCCCATTCTAAAGGCAAATGCGACTCCATGAAGAGGGTATAAAGCAGGGTTACTAAGATGGTTCGTGGAATGCGCCAACTCGCGTACGAGGATACGAGAAGCTTACTGAAACTCTACCCCCTAGAAATTCGAAGGGATAGATTTGACCTGCCCCGAACACGCCGTATTTTTCTCGATCAATATGGAGACGATTTCCCCCGGTACTTCCTATTAGTAGGTGAGTCGAGGACTCGTGGACATGACCTCAAGTTGCAGAAGCCCAGAAGACTAAAGCTGAGTAATGCGAGCACGCAATCCACGCGGGTGGTGAACACTTGGAACTCTCTACCGAAAGGACTCCTGTCTCTACCAGCAGAACAGCTATTCCAAAGGGCGTTGGGTCAGCATTTGTTGAGACGAATGGAACTCATCCCCGGAGTGATATAGTGGTGTTCCTCTACTCTCAGTGCTTGCCTTATCAGCAGAAGTCACCCATGTTTATTGCTGTGCTGAAGCTTAAACGGGATTTTATCCCTTCTGCTTTCGATTCAGAAGAAGAAAAAGAGTATCAATTGGTTCATGTTTTAATGGATTTCTGGATATCCTATCAGGACTACGCCGAACATGCAGTTGTTTTTGCGAAAATGCCGAAATGCTACAAAGGATTTTAAACAGCATTATTAGCACTTCTGCGAATGTCGGCCTCGAGGAAAACACAGCTAAAACCAAGGCATTTATTTATACTGTCACACCAGGCATCCAGCAAATAAAAATCCAAAGCTGTCCAATCGAGTACGTTCGATTCTTCAAATATCTTGGATCAATTATGTCGCCTACTGGTCAGGCGAATTATGAAGTAAAGCTAAAGGTCGATCGTGTGCACGATGCATTTTGCAGTTAAAATGCACCCTTTGGCGAAAGCCCTTGATCAGCCCTAAGACTAAGATGTCTGTTTATTAGGCAGAGATCCGTCCTGTACTGCTTCATTGACGCGAAACGGGACCAAGGTGGTCACTGGATTTACGATCTTTAGAAGTGTTTGACCATTGGTGCCTTAGGGTAATCTGTGGCATCTGATATACTGACCGAGTATCTAACGCTACTGCTCGAGCGGGATGCAACACATTACCTATGCTTTCAGTCAACATCCAACGGCGAAAACTACAGTGATTTGGCCACGTCCTATGAAAGACAGACTTCGCGCTCACAAAACTCTTCCTCGACCCCAAAACCCATTTGTACCTGACGTCGGCGACAAGGCGGTCAAGTGAAGACCAGGTTGTCGACCGTGAAGCATGCTGTAGATATCCAGGAACTACGCACCGTCTACAGCGTTCGCAGGTGAAACGCTTGTTAAAATTAGTTTCGACAGGATTTATGGTTGATTAGCTGATCCTTTAAAAGCAAGAGTGCTGAACTCTAGAATCGAACTAAGCTTAATCATTTGTACGAATTTTAGGAAATTTTAATCGTACATTTTCACTAACCTGAAGGCTAATTACTGCTTAGACTGAAGCGCGTTGATAGTCTACACTTATATTTGAGTATGACGCACAATGTTTGATTAAACATCGCCATCAATAGCTCATTGTGTTGAGGTTGAGTTGTTCAAATGAGCCAGAGAAAAACAACTTGAACTTGAAATTAAGGGTCTATTACGCGGTACGTTCAACGTTTACCGCAGGTGTATCCACGATCTCTTTCGCATGGTTGGGATGAAGCCTTCCACGCCCACGGTGCGAGCTCATCGTGTTTGTAGTTGGAAGATGGACAACCGGCCTCGACCGATCCTAGTCGAGTTCAAATTTCAGGCAGATCGCGATGTGTTTTTGTCTAAGGCGGAACACATAACTAGCGCCACTTTAGACAAACTCCAAGTGAAGCCTGACAACCCTCCATGTATTATCAACATCAGCAGAAAGGCGGTTCAAGTATTAGGAGCATTTATCGCAATACTCGTGTTATGAGTATGAATGTTAGATCCGATTGTAAGAATATCAAAAGACGAAGGCCCGAGAACTAGGCTTTAATCTTCTAGAAACCGAGGTATGCAATCTGGAATATAGAACGGTAATACTAAGGTGCGAAATAGGAATACAGTTAGTAATAGAAAACAGGAAACGGTAAAATATCATCACATTCTCCCTCGCCGAAAAAACGCGTACAATAGTTTCACTCATTCAGGTTTCACACTTCGCGATTACGAAGACAATATGGTCTTGTTCGCTGCTGCTTGATAAATAAATCTTCAGTGGACAATTGATTATCGGCATTTTCCGGTTTGGTACTTTGATGCTCAGAAACTTCCGGTAAAGCTTCATTTTGTGAACTGCTATCAGGATACTCAACTGGATCTGCGGCTGGTGCAAGATGACGCAGTGAAACAGTTTCTTCTCGACCATCTGGAAATCGTATGTGAGCATATTCGGGATTGCTCTCAACCAGGTCAACCTCTTCGACCAGAGAGTCATATTTAGATGACCCTGTATTTCTTCGAAGTAGTACACGGCCGGGAGCTAATAGCCACTGAGGTAAAGAGCTGCCGGTTACGGACCTGCGAAGGTGACGGAACATTCTTTCATGAGGCGTAACGTTGGTGGCTGTACACAGAAGTGAACGAATAGAATGTAGCGCGTCCGGTAGCACCGACTCCCATTGATCAATTTTTAAGTTTCGAGAACGTAAGCACAATGAGACTGTTTTCCATAGAGTAGCATTCAGTCTCTCTACTTGCCCATTACCGCGTGGGTTATAGCTTGTGGTTCTACTAGTGGCCACTCCATGTTCGTGTAGGAATGTTTTTAACTCCGCAGACATAAATGAAGCACCTCTATCTGAATGAATGAAGGAGGGTAGACCAAATATTGAAAACAGATCAATAAGGCGCTGTATGATCGTGGAAGCTTTCATATCCGGACAAGGAAATGCGAAAGGAAAACGGGAATATTCATCGATCACGGTCAGAATGTAACTGTTACGTGTTGATGAAGGAATCGGTCCTTTAAAATCGAGACTCAAACGTTCTAACGGTTGGGTGGCTTTTATTAAGTGATTAACATCCGGTTTATGAAACTTGGTCTTGAGCTCACGACAAGCAGAGCACTGCTGAATGATTGTCTTCACATCATCAAGGGAATACGATAGATTTTTGGACCGAACAAAATGGAAAAAACGGGTCACGCCTGGATGACACATGTTTTCATGTACGATTTTCAAATCAAGTAACGAATGACTTGATGAACAGTACGCTCTCGAGAGCGCATCTGCAGCTTGATTCTGGGTTCCGGGTCGATAGATTACATCATAAGAGAATTGAGATAGCTCAATGCGCCAGCGTTGAACTTTGTCGTTTTTTATTTTTCCACCGAGCTTCGAATCATACATAAAAGCAACGGATCGCTGATCGGTTATCAATTTAAAATGCGTCCCCAGTAGATAATACCGCCATTTTCTAATTGCTTCTATATAGCGTATGCCTCCTTTTCTACAGCAGAATGTCTTCGTTCACTAGAACTTAGTGTTCGAGAAAAGAATGCTACTGGACGGCCATTTTGGTTCAGTGTTGCAGAGATAGCGATATCAGATGCATCAGTTTCGACCACCAAAGGCACGTTTCGGTCTACGGTCATTACTGCAGCTTCCATTAATTCTGCCTTGAGAGCTTCATAGCTACGTAAGAGATCTTTAGACAACGGAAACTCCGTGTTGTGGATGAGGGGGTGAATTTATCGGAGAATTTCGAAAACCACTGAGAATAGTACGCAAACATACCAATTACCCGTTGCTGTGACTTCAGATCCGTAGGCGGAGGAAGGAGAATTAATGGTTTAAAGCGATCCGGATCAGGTTTGATCTTCCCGAATGAAACGTTATATCCTAATAAACAAATCTCATTCGCAGCAAAAATGCACTTCTTGTTGTTGAGTGTCAATCCGTACTGTTTTGCAATGTGTAAGAATTTATCCAAGTTGCGATTATGCTCGGCTATATCTTTTCCACAAACCGTGATATTGTCAACATAAACATATGTTCCATCGAGATTTTCTTTGCGAATTAATTCATCGATAGCGCGCTGGAAGCAAGCTACACCATTAGTCACACCGAATGGTATTCTGCAAAATTGATACAGATTATTACAAGCCTCAAATGCAGTGAATTTTTTCTCGTCTTCTCTGATAGGGATTTGATGATACGCGCTTTCTAGATCAAGTGTACTGTATACTTCATAGCGGGATATCTTTTCAATGATGGCGTCTATACGAGGCAGGGGGTACGCATCAAGTTCAGTGAAACGATTGATGGTTTGACTGTAATCAATCACCATACGCTTCTTTTGACGTTCATTTGTGGTTACGAGCACCTGGGCACGCCAAGGAGACTTGGATGGTTCAATTATACCGTCAGTAACTAATCTGTTTACTTCAGATTTGATAAACGATTCGTCAGCTTGGCTAAACCGCCGTGATTTAATTCGTATTGGTTGGCATGCCGGCGATAAATGCGCGAATAACGTAGGCGCGGGCAGACTAGATGTCGTGAGACCACATACAGAGAAGGTAGGGCGATCGCCCTGGAACGAGAGTTGAACGCTTTCGTGATGTTTTAAAAAG
This sequence comes from Atriophallophorus winterbourni, assembly GCA_013407085.1. NCBI lineage: Eukaryota > Metazoa > Platyhelminthes > Trematoda > Plagiorchiida > Microphallidae > Atriophallophorus > Atriophallophorus winterbourni. Next base: position 12,249 of record JACCGJ010000810.1, read on the forward strand.
TCATGTCCGAGAAGGATATCAGTGCACAAGTGTGGGAGTACGGAAAGCTTAACATCGTTATATACTGTTCCGTTATGCGACAAAGAAACAACACAATGTCCCTTGGTATGGCTTCGTAATTGTGTAGAAGCTAAAATGATTTCGCTGTGTGACTGATATGTAGGAAATTTATGCCTCTGAACAATGGATTCGCATACAAAACTTTCTGAACTTCCAGTATCGATCAATGCATCTAACTTCACACCGTTCACAATGACTTTAGTGATTGCATTTGAAAGACAAGCTGGAGCAGCAGCGGTGATGACAGAGGATGCTACAAATGGTGATGCAGATGCAACATGTTTATCAGATTTGGAAGAACGGCATACCGATCGAAAATGTCCCATTTTTCCACATGCCTTGCAGACTGCATCACGAGCAGGACACTTGTGACGAGGATGTCTATCATAACCACAAAAGTAGCAAAGGCCTTGGAGCTTCCGGTTGATGCTGGCCAACGTTTTATTTGGGACTGAATCTATCGGTATGTTTTGGTGGCTATGCATTTCTGTTTGCACAGTGTTACAAGGAATTTCCTGGATGGGTGATGTGTAAGAATGTGATTGCTTCTGCGCCATGTCTAGAGACTTGGCTTGGTCAAAAGCAGTTTGGATGTCTAGAAATTTATTTTCAAGCAAGCGTTGTCGGATAGAATTCGAAGACATTCCCGTAATGAAAGCATCACGTATGGCTTCGTCTTGATACTCGACAGCAGTTACAGATTTGAAGTTACAGTCCCGTGAGAGCGAGCGGAGTCGCTGCAAAAACTGATCGAGGCTTTCGCTGGAATCTTGCTTACACGTAGCTAGTAGATGTCGAGCAAAAACTTCGTTCTTCGACTGTACGTAGGTTGACTGCAGAGTAGAAATAGCTGATTCATAGGAAGTGCATTGAAACACGAGTTTATGCACAGGCGGGGAAAGGAAATGGATGAGTGTCTTTAATTTGTCTGGCTTATGTGAGTCTATAACATCAAGAAAGTTTGTGAATGTATAGAACCAATGTTCCCACGAGTCTGCAGCATCAGATGAATTTGGGGCGGTTTCAAAGCGTTCAGGACGAAGTAATCGATCCATTTCTAGAAGTCCCTAGCTAAAGACTGTAATCTGAAATCAGTGAGTGCTGAGCAATACCGAGACGAACTAATTCGAGATGCTTTTATCGGCGGCTTGCAATCCAACCATATTCGGCAACGCTTGCTTGAGCAAAAATCACTAGATCTGAAAACGGCATTTCAGCTTTCTCGGCAGTTGGAGATGGCCCATCAACAGTCAGTGGTCTATGATAATGCACCTTCATCAATTTGTCATGCCTCAACGCAACCAGTACCTGATCATGGGGAGAAACCCAGCACGTCTCATGAGACCGCATTTGCTGTAAGTAGTCAGAGTTGCTTTTTCTGCGGTTATATACGACATCCACGCACTAAATGTCCAGCAAAAGATGCTCTATGCAAACTATGTGGGAAGAAAGGTCACTTCCAGCGTGTGTGTCGATCTTCCCGACAGAAACCGGCTACGGCTGTGGTCGATAGTACTCTCTCAGCTGTTACGATTGCTGCAGCGCCACAGTCATTATCTAAAGCAGTCACACCACTTTCTGTTAATGGAGTTACACTGCACGCACTTGTCGATACCGGGAGCTCTGAAAGTTATGTATCCAAAGTCATTGTTCAAAAGCATAAGTGGCCCATTACGATGTCTCGTACTCAAATCACGATGGCTTCTACCTGCCTAACCAGCACTACCGATGGATACTGTTTTGTTTCGATAATTCATAAAGGTAATCGTTACCCTAACGTCAAGCTTTCGATATTACCCGATCTATGTTCAGACGTGTTACTTGGACACGACTTTCTAGCTCTCCATGAAGGAGTTGTGATCCCATTCTCAGGTCAAAAGTCGACCTTTTCGCTATGCTCTCTAAGTGCTGCAAATGTAGTGCCACCAGCTTTGTTCGAAAATCTGAAGAAACTTCATGACTCCCTCTGCCATCCCGGTGTCACACGTATGATTCACTTCGCCCGTTCACGCAATTTACCTTATTCCGTTGACGATATAAAACGAATGACCAGCCCATGTCGTGTTTGTGCTGAAGTCAAAGTTAAATTTTTCAAGCCTTCACACGTTCCCCTGATAAAAGCTACACAGCCGTTCGAGCGCCTGAGTATCGATTTCAAGGGACCTCTGCCGTCTGCTAATCGTAATCGGTTTTTACTTACGATCGTCGATGAATTTTCACGGTTTCCCTTTACATACGCGTGCTCGGATACAACATCAACAACCGTTATTCAACGTCTCACTGATTTGTTCTCCATGTTCGGGACGCCATGCTATGTTCATTCTGACCGAGGATCTTCATTCATGTCGAACGAACTTTGTGATTTTCTTCACTCTAAAGGTGTAGCGACCAGCCATTCTACCTCGTACAATCCACAGTCGAATGGCCAAGTTGAACGCTTAAGTGCTACTTTGTGGAAAAGTATACTTTTATCACTTAAGTCTAACGATCTTGAAGTGAAACATTGGGAAGCCGTACTACCAAACGCCCTTCATTCAATCAGATCTTTGTTATGTACCAGTACGAATGTTACGCCACATGAAAGGATGTTTCAACACAACTGAAGAGCGGCAACTGGCACATCCCTTCCCAGCTGGCTATTACAAACAAACCGAGTGCTGATGCGCAATAATCTACGACGTAATAAATACGAGCCATTGGCAGAAGAGGTGGAACTGATTGAATGCAATCCAACTTACGCCAGGGTACGACTACTTAATGGTCAAGAACAGTCGGTGTCGCTGCGTCAACTCGCGCCCATTGGAGAGCAACATAATGCAATTGTTCCCGATGTCGATATTCTGTTAGAACCGCCAAACGACGAGCCTTCTGAAACTCCTTGCAATCAAGAACCTAACGAGAGTCTCACTGAACTTATTCGTCAACAACAACGCGTCCGACCGTATGAGCTGAGGAGCGGTGCAATTTAACAAGCCAAAACTACTGACAGTTATCAATTTTTCGAGGCGGGGAGAATGTCGTATATCGCTGTCTGTTTGTCTTGTACTGTCTTTTTATACTATAAACTCGTGACCATATATAAACGCATCCCTCTCCCTTTTCAGCCGTATATTGTATCAACAAGTTGTTTAAAGCCCAAATCTCGGATCTTCTTACTCTCTACTTGTTGGGTTCTCTATAATCAATTCACCACATCAATGCAGTATTCACTTCCCCGATAAATAGCTGTGTATACCCGGTCAACTGCGAGGCACCATCAGAATACGAGATATCAAGTGTTTTACGACGAATGCAGAATGGTAAATCGCCAGGTGAGGACGGAATTTCCGTTGAACTTATTAAAGCCTGTGCCGACGTATTATTATCTCCGCTACATCGGCTGTTTTGTTCGATCTGGGAGACGGAAGTTTTCCCATCAGACTGGGGGATGTCTATCATTCTACCACTGCCGAAACGTGGAGATAAATCTGTGTGCTCCAATTACCGCGGAATAAGTCTAATCGACACCGCTGCTAAAGTGTTTGCAACGCTCCTGCTTAATCGGTTCTCCGCCGAAAGAAATCTGCGCACCAGAGTTAACCAAGGTGGATTTCGCCCTGGGATGGGTTGCGTAGATCAAATATTTACTTTGCGCAGGATCCTCGAGCACCGTGCACGGTATCAACAGCAAACGATAGCTTGCTTTATTGCGCGCAGCCTTCGACTCCGTAGACCGTGGTTGTTTATGGGACATCATGCTATCGGATGGGGTTCCATTAAAGCTCGTCAACCTAATCAGAGCCTATTACAGCTCTACAAGGGCACGGGTTCGTGTCTACGGTGAAGAATCGCGTGAATTTAACTTGCACACAGGAGTCAGGCAAGGTTGCCCGCTATCGCCGGTTATGTTTAACTATGTCATAGACTGGATAATGAACCAGGCGTTAACGGAGTATCAAGGGGTGCAAATTTCAACGGATCTATGGATTTCCGACCTTGACTACGCCGACGATATAGTCGTTCTGGGCGACAATACCGAAATGCTGCAAACCGTTTTAGACCGCATTAGTGCCACTGCCGCGAAAGTCGGTCTTGAGATAAACGCGGCTAAGACCAAGGCATTTTTTTATTCCGACACACCAGGCATCCAGCCACTTCGCGTCCAGGGTTGTCCGATCGAATACGTTCCAGTCTTTAAATACCTCGGCTCAAGTATATTGCCCAATGGTCAGGCGAAAGATGAAGTGAAGTTAAGGGTCGATCGTGCTCGTAATGCGTTTTTGCAGTTGAAAGGCACCCTTTGGCGCAAGCCCGGGATCAGCCTAAAAACTAAGACGCGTGTTTATCAAGCAGCGATCCGCCCTGTACTGCTTTATGGATGCGAGACATGGCCTTTAAGGTCACAGGATGTACGCACATTAGAAGTGTTCGACCATTGGTGCCTTAGGGTAATCTTGGGCATCCGATATACTGACCGAGTATCTAACGCAGCCGTACGAGAGCGTTGCAGCGGACTATCTCCACTTTCCGCTCACATACAACGGCGAAGGCTGCAATGGTTTGGCCACGTCCTCCGAAAGACAGACACAGCACTTCCAAAACTCGTCCTCAACCCCAAACCCGTTCGCACCTGGCGTCGGCGGCAAGGTGGTCAAGTGAAAACCTGGCTGTCAACTGTGAAAGAGGATGTAGACACCCTGGGTCTGCGTACCGTCTACGGAGTTCGCAGGTGGGAACGAGACTGGATCACGATCTGCAACGATCTCGCCTCCGATCGACGTGCGTGGGCTGGTGCGATCCGAGACATCAATGAAGCCGGCTAATCCACTCGTGGAGCCAGCCGCACAAAAGTAAGTAAGTAAGTAAGTAGTGCAACCCTGCGAGAAATCAGTCAACTGCTTGAGATGCTTGACGGGTTGTTTCAATCAGCCCCAAGCGTACTCATTCTAGGTGATTTTAATCTCCCAGATATAGACTGGTCAGCTCCCTTAGGGGTACTCACTGAGCAATCCGCATCTTTTCTCGATTGGATCCACTATCTTGGATTACATCAGCACGTGAACGAACCCACTAGGTTCCGCGATGCACTCCATCCACTCTTGACTTGGTGCTGTCGTCTCAGCCAGAAGCTGTCAAGAATGTCAAGTTCCTACCCCCTCTTGGCAAAAGCGACCACGTAATGTTAGGCTTCGAAGCGCTGTTGCGTTTTCACAAACCTCTTGCGCGCCCTAGACGTAATTTTAGGCGTGTTGACTGGGGCCTACTTTTACAGTCATCAAAATCTTACCTTCTGTTCTCGAGTGATTCTAGTGTAACTGAAAACTGGGACAGAATTTGCAGATTTCTTAACGGGCTACAAGACCTGCATGCTCCACTGCAATGCGTGAATAAGCACCAGCGGCCACCCTGGTGGTCTCCCAGCGTTCGTCGTTCTATTCGTAAACGTGATCGCTTATGGAGGCAATATAGGCTATCGCTCACCTCTGGTTCGTGGGTCCGTTACAGAACCGCCCGAAACGCTTGTGTCAAAATGCAGCGTGTGCTCAAACAGAAGTTTGAGTTATCCTTAGCCAGGGATGCTAAATCCAACCCGAAAAGGTTTTACAGTTACGCGCAATCTAAAGGAAAAACTAGGGTAAACATCGGTGACTTAAAACTGGAGGATGGACAAGTAGCTAATAGTGACCTAGCTAAGGCGACAGCCTTCTCAAAGTTTTTCAGTAGCGTTCAGCGAAGGGATAATTCTTTACTCACACCGTCTGAGTTGCTTAACTTTCCATCTGGATTCGTGCACTAGATGATTTGTCCTTTACTGAGGCGGAGGTGTGTGGAGCTCTTATTCATGTTCGTGCTAACAAGGCTGAGGGTTCGGATGACATCCACTCAATTATGCTGAGAAATCTCGCCCCAGTGCTTGCAGAACCACTATGTGAGCTCTTCAATTCATGTTTGCACTCGGCAATGGTTCCTCGTGAGTGGAAAGAAGCCATAGTAGTACCAATACACAAAGGTGGTTGCAGGTCGATTCTTGGTAACTATGGACCAGTCAGCCTGACCAGCATCGTCTCGAAAGTATTGGAAAGACTTATGCGCGATAAAATCTGCCAGCATTCTCTACTTAGTGTAGCTCAACATGGATTCCTGAAAGGGAGGTCTTGTCTGACTAACCTCTTGAGTTTCCTCAATATTGCTACGAAAAGGTTGGATGAAGGGAAGCCGGTCGAAGCGCTCTACCTGGATTTTAGCAAGGCTTTCGATTCCGTCAGCCACAGATTTTCAGAAATTAAGCTGGCAGCAAAAGGCATACGGGGTAGTTTACTTGCTTGGATAAAATCATTCCTGACAGGTAGGACCTTTAGAGTACGAGTAAGATCTACGTTGTCGATCCAAACGGAGGCGATAAGTGAAGTGCCTCAGGGGTCTGTGCTAGGTCCGCTGCTCTTTCTGATTTTTATCGATGACTTGTCGCCTATCTTGGAGTGCCCGTGCTTCATTTTCGCGGATGACGTGAAGTTCATTGGTTCAACGAATGAAGATACTCTGATGCACGACCTCGAGCGGGTCATTGACTGGTCCATACGGTGGGACCTCCCACTGAACCTCAGTAAGTGCCAACTCTTGTCTGCTCTGGTCGACAAGATCACAGTCCAGGTGTCAGGTACTCCTATTAGCGTTGATGCCACACAGCGGGTTAAAGACTTGGGTGTTCTAGTTAGAGCTGACTTCAAATGGGAGGACCAATGCGCTGTTGCAGCGCAATGTGCACGCAATGTGCTCTTTCGGTTGAAGTCGGTGCTTTCCAGCAGAAGTCCCGACGTGTTCCTGCCACTTTACAAGGCGTTAGTCAGGCCGCATTTGGAATATTGTGTCCAGGCGTGGTGTCCTCACTACCAGAAGGATATCATTCGACTTGAAAGCGTCCAGCGACTAGCAACACGCATGATTGAGGGTCAGCGTGGGAAAAGTTATGCTGATCGCCTTTGGCTCTGGGTCTTTTCTCTCTTAAGCGTCGTCGTTTGAGAGGTGATTTGATTGAAACCTTTAAGATCTTAAAGGGCTTAAGCGGCGTTAATCCAGATGACATCTTTACCTTAAGTCCTAAGCTGGGCACTCGCGGACACGCACTCAAGCTTGCTAAGGAACGATGTCGACTAGATTCTAGGAAAAACTTTTTCAGCTTCAGGGTGGTCAACTTCTGGAACAAGCTCCCTGAAGAACTTATCTCCTGTAGTTCCGTCTCAACTTTCAAGCAGGGTTTAGACCGTGACTGGGGTAAGTTATTCTCTGATTACATCCCATGATTACCATGCTTAGGTTGTCCTCCATTTTGCTCGCTATTCACTGTAGCAATTTTAGAGCATCTTCCTATTCTTGATTCTCCATCAGCTGACCTCTCACCATGCTGGTGAGGAGAAACTGCCTTTTCTTTTTTCCAGCATCGATTATTGCGCGTTGCTGTCCTACTACTATCCTACTACTACAGCGCCTGGCACCGCGATCATCAGAGATTGCAAACAGAGAAGAAAGAAAATTACCTTTTGGCAGTGCATCGATTATAGCGCGGTGCTCCCCCAACTACATTCTCCTAGTCCTACGACCATCAGAGGTTCCACACGGAGAAAAGGATTGACCCTTTGGCAGTGGTGGGTGCTTCTCCACAGCTTTCCACCGAAAGAAATTCTGGACGCTCGGTTGGCTTGTCACCCACTTATTGTCCTGTGCCTACTGAACTGAACTGAACTTTGTTGTATTTCACTGGCTCTAATATGATATTACGATTATTTGCTATTATGTGAAACTGCAATATCTATTTAGTTCATTACTTACATATAAATGTCTGTCTTCTATATATCTACATTATGGCTCATATTTCTTTCCCGGGCCTGAAGGCTGGCTGTGGTAAGCAGTTCAGTTCAATTGGTACAAGACTATCCTATCAACAAACTAAGGGAGAACGTGATCAGCTTGAAAAATTGCAAAGGCGGGCGACGAAACGAGTACAAGGATTGAAATCAATTCCTTATGTGGAGAGAGTTCAACGCCTCAACCTCATGTCGCTCAGTATTCAGCGTGTGCGCTACGACCAGCTGCTAACTCGTCGCATATTACTGGGAGCTTATAGTGACGAGCTGCGCGAGTTTTCCCTCTCGTGACGGACTCAAGAACCCGTGGCCATGCTCTAAAGTTTCAAAAGCGAAGGACACTACGCCTACCACAGGGATTCACGCTCTCAACAAGAATTGTTAACTTGTGGAATGCGCTTCCGGAAGAGGTTATTTCAGCAAGATCTGAAAACCAATTCAAGCAACTTTTAAATAAGGTATTGCCTGTAATCACGGCGAATCTGAACAACACTGGACAGGATTTCTTCAACTGAGGTTCTGGACTATGTTGCTGATATAAAGATATGCGTCTTACAAGGGCTTGACCCCCTGTCGTCTATCAAGAAGAAGAAGAAAAAGAAGACTGTAAATGCCTGATAAGCCAATCGAACGTCCAGAATTTCTGTCGATGGAAAGCTTCAAAGAAGCGCCCACCACTGTAAAAGTTGGTTTTTTGTTTGGTATCGTCGTATGAGATGATACGTCACGTGTTTTTCAGGCCGTCCTTCGGTCCCAGGTATTTGTAGCTGCGACTGGAAAAACGTCGACCAGCTGTTCACATTGCGTCGGATTCTGGAACATCGTTACCGCTATCAACAGGCAACCGCTTGTTTCATCGACTTCGAAGCCGCCTTCGACTCCGTCGATCGAGATTCGCTGTGGAGTGTGATGCTGGCGGATGGTATGCCGGAGAAACTTGTGCGTATGATGCAAGCGTACTATTCATTCACGCAGAGCCGCGTACGCGCATATGGAATGGTGTCCTCTACGTTCCCCATTAGGACTGGTGTCCGGCTAGGGTGCCCTTTGTCCCCTGTGCTATTCAACTTCGCGATCGATTGGACAATGAAGCAGGCGCTTTCAGATTACGCCGGTGTGATACTGAGTCCGAGCGTTTCGATTGCCGATTTGGAGTATGCCGACGACATCGTAATCTTGGGGGATGATCCTGAAACGCTTCAGACGACCCTGGAACGCCTCAGCTCATTTGCTTCTATGCTGGGGTTACGAATCAACATGCGCAAAACGAAGTATTTTACCACCGCCACTGGACCTCATCTGCCTCTCAAGATTGGTGGCGAGAACTTGGAGATGGTGAACAATTTTCGTTACCTTGGTTCGTGCGTGCTACCGTCAGGCCAAGCGAGGGATGAGATACCGACCCGTGTACAAGCTGCGCGCACGGCGTTTTCGCGACTACGTTGGGTTCTATTTAGCCGTAGAGAAATCAGCCGACGTACAAAGCTGCGCGTCTACAGAGCGGCGATTCGCCCAATTCTCACTTATCGATGCGAGACGTGGCCTGTGCTGGTGGAGGATATGCGGAAACTAGAGGTTTTCGACTACTGGTGTCTCCGACGCATCCTAAATGTTCGATGGGATGAGCGGGTAACGAATGACAAGGTTCGCCACCGTTGTTTTGATATCCCTCGCCCGAGTTCGAAATTGCGGCAACACCGACTGAGATGGTTTGGCCCCATCCTGAGACGCTCGGACGCTGAATTAACCAGGATGACACTATCGCCGACACCCTGCGCAGAATGGCGTTGTCGTAGCGGAAGACAAGTGAAGACTTGGCTCGCCACCGTGAGATCTGACGTGGAGCTGCTTGGTCTACGATCGGTTTACGGATGGCGCACGTGGGACCGGACCTGGCTTACAATCTGCGCGGATCTCGCTTCTAACCGCCGAGCGTGGGCGGCTGCAATCCGTGACGTCAATGAAGCCGACTCATCCTCCAGGAGATAGTCGCACTAAAGTAAAGTAAAGTACGCAGTATTCTATATAAGGCCTGCCAATCGCCGTATATAAGAGGATACACACATTCTGCATGTCAGAACAGATTTAATCCTGAAGATTTTCACTCAAGCTCGTTGTGAAGCTGAGGTACATTGCGCAGCTCATTTGAAGTCCACTGTGCGACCCGCACGGATGTGCGATCATGCAGCACTTATGTGCTGTACAGCTAATCGTTCTAAAAAGATTTGCCACCAGTAGTGAGCTGCATGCGAATACACGCTGGAGTCTCACTGCCATTGCTATTTTCCTTTCCAATATCTGTCTAGGCCGGGGCAACCTGACAGTATCTTAGCCCATGTGCAGTCCTCAACTGTGCGGCACTTTGCCTGGATCAGGCTTGCGATTTCATACATACATACTATACCTAAATCCTTAATCCTCGGAATAGATTTAAAGTCGATTCTACCACTATTTGCAGTTACTGTAATTTTGTCAACTGCTGCAGACAACGGATGAAATTTACTACAGTTCAAAGGAATATCCCAATCCAGTGACCATTTAATGACCTTTTCGATATCTCTCAACAGATATTCGTGATCACTGGATCCGGTGAATTTGACATCATGAGCAAACATGTAGCAGGTACATGACAACTGAGATGCCAGACCATCGATAAAGATAAGGAAGAGTATTGTACTGAACCTTATGGGACCCCACTGCTAGCTTTTGCGAATTCAGACGAATATCGCCTACTCGGACCCGGAAGGATCTATCACGAAGAAAACTGGTTATCCAGCCGTGTAGCTTACCAGATACTCCTTTGGCCGCGACCGTCATCCCTACGAACCTGTGACTCACAGAGTCGTAGGCCTTACTAAAGTCAAAGTCAAAGACCTCTAACCACCCGCCTTCATCAAGTGTCTTGGAAACTATCTAAAAAGCATAGAAGATTCGAGAGACACGACCTTCTTTTAAGAAAGCCATGTTGAACCGTGCTTAATAATAAATTGTGCACGTGATGGCTGCACAACCGATCCCTGATAAGTCTATCCAACCACTAATCAAGCTTAGAGGTCGGAAATGTTTGCGCTAAGTTTCGTAGCTTCGCCTAAGTCTCCCCTGTAGCTTTGCTGTGTTGTTTCTCGAAGCCTTATAACACGAACAATTTCTATAGGTTGGCAAGGCTGTGTATCTCTGCCAGTGTCTGTCGCGTCTAATGTTGTTGCACCGCACAACAGGAGTCCACACAGGTTGCTTTTTCTTCTACCGCACAAGTCGAAATGGATTGTAAAGGTTTTCAAGAATTACGACATTGCGCTTAATAACTGACTATTTACTTTAGATGTCATTGGTTTCAGTGAACCAGTCACATCATGAAGCGGAAAGCCGTACGGCATTTCAGTCAACTGGATTTATATTGCGCCGGTTTTTGATTGGTTGTGTATGAAAGCTGAGAATCACCTGGAATATTATGGTGACATGGTCACTTCTTCAAAGGTGAGTCGTAATAGAGGTTTTGGACACCTTTAGGACCTTTAGACAAAACTAGGTCCAGTGTAGTTTGTGCATGTCCATCTCTGTACCTAGTTTTCTCACTTATGTGCTGATGAAGCGCACTAGAGTGCAGCTTGCTAGAGTGCTGGCTTGCGGAAATACCTCCACGTGGTGCCAGCTGGGTGGGCTCGGTTCTCCGAGCTCAGCGAAAGGTTCGGCGGTGGTGTCTGAGGGTGTGGTGGGTTTTCGCCTGGCAAGCATTCTCCCTATAAAAAGCCACAAAAATCCAATGATGACACAAGACGCGGCGATTGTGACTCGCCGCTCCAAACGTCACTGCCTTGTCCTATCCAAGGGACATTGTAGGGTGTACAGGCAAAAAACTGAAGTCAAAACCTATCAACGGGGTTATCGTGGGACTCCGAAATGGAAATTCCCAGAAAAGGGCGTATGAACCGCTTCTTCGTCCACCGGCCACCGTAGGTGCGAACCTCTTCCGCTCCACTGATGTGGGTTAAAGGCTCGGGGGGGACCCCTAACGAAATCTCCCTACTTCGGTTGTAGGCAATCCGGTAGTTATGCCTACGTTCAACGATGCCGGATGACAACGCTTTGTACCCTCCTTCTCGCTTTGTACATCTCATTGTTTATGTTGAACGGCACTATATCTGTATCAGATTGTGCAAATATAATAATAATAATAATAATAATAATACTAGAGTGCAGCCAATCGAAATATATCTGGGAAATTCTATCAGAAGTCGTCTGAGTGTCTCAGTCAATACCCTGTAGGTTGTTGTTGGCCTCCTTCGGCGATGTCGACCATGGATGGCAACATGAAACCGGTCGTCAGGTGTGTGTGTGATGGAAATGTATGCAAATGATCTTTAAACAGATTATATGTTTTGGAACGCTATGTTCTCTATTTGTTATTTTTATATTGTTTGTAAAAGTGTGAAATGCGGCGCACCTTGTGGAAAGTCGTCAGGATTACATCTGGGATTTCTCGAGAATTTCATATGACTTACTGTATGAACTGATTGGTAGATTACCCACTGTTTTCCTTTTATCGCTGTTCTATTTACTTGTTTACCAACTCGTTTTTCATAACTAATCCATACTTTCGTTGACCACTTGCAAACTTGTTGCCGCTTCACTTCAGAAATGCTACAATTTGATCCGTAGCGCTTGCTCAATATTGTTTCCCGAGTTTCACAATGAGCGATTCAACAGTTTTCCAAAGATTGGTCACCCAGTTTATTCTCACCTTTTTACTCCTGTCTTACATATTTTACATTCTGTTACGTGCATTGTAAGTTTCTATTCACTAACTATTCCGGCGCTTAGACGCTGTCGGTTACAAGGTTTAGACCATGAACAAGGCCATTTAATTGCCCATCTAAAATATGCCGAGTGCGAAATGCGACGAGTTAATAATCCTTGTGTTCTTAAACAATTCACAATTTGTCCTAATACAATTTCAGGTAAGTCTCTTTGACAATTGACTTCGGAGGTTTTCCCATAAAATTTACTGTATCAACTCTTTGTGATGCACATTGCTATCTTCTTACTGACGTACCGTCATTGTTGTTTCATGATGTGTTGAAACGTGACTGGGTTACACTTCGTGACTTTATCCGGGATAAAGCTGTTCACACGATACCCATACCGTAGGTTGTTGATTATATTTGACTTTTAAAGTTCCAGAACTCCTAAGTTTGATATTACCATCCAGCAACCTCAGCCCGACTTAGCAGAACCACAGCTTTCCAGAACACGTTATTCAGCTGTCGTCGCTCTTGTGTCGGAGGCACCTACTTCTGATGAACAAATCGTATGTCTTTCTTTTAATTTTATGCTGTTTCATTGATAATACCTGTTTACTGGGTGTTGTTGTGAGATGCGTTGTTGCTGCTTATACGGGTATATATTTTTGCTGTGTATTTATTTATGGGACCACGAAATTGAATCAAGCGAATTGCCGCAAATTCAGAGGCTGTATTTAGGTCGAGCTATTCTCTAGCTGCCCAGGTTCACACATAGTCAATCGGAAACGGTACGCTTCAGTTTTATCATTATTATCCTTTTTCTTGTATTCCTCTAGACCTGAAAAACCACTCAGTATTTCAGTCTACTTGCTGACTGTTGCCGTGCGCAACCTGCTTGGCGTCAGACTTGTGCTGCCATGCATCCGTCGATACTGCGAGGGTAGCGCCGTACTAAATTGATAACGATCATTAACGAGTCACAACAAAGAATTTGTTGTATTCTCACTCTAACTTGATATTTCGTAAACTTTTGTCCAGGTCGGGGCAACCCGTTTATATTTAGGCTTACGAACTGACATCACGGAGTCTATAGAAGCAAATTATCAGACAGATTGTACTCAACATTGCTAGTGCCACAGGCAATCTACCAAATTGTATTATACGGCTTAAATCCGTGCTTTTGAATTCACCCAGCCTCGAACCCTAAACATGTTCAATTAATCAATTAGTATTTAAAATGATTCTTGTACTTATTTTCACTGATATTGCAGCATTTTTATAACTGAATGATTGATTCAGACTATTACCACCATGTTCAAACTGAGATTCACAATAGATCTTCAGCACTGGCACGTGACGCACTTAATAATAGTATCACCACTCTATCAATTCATAAAACTGAAACAGGCTGATCAAGCTAGAATAATGTTTGTTCAAATGTAATCTGAACCGCGAACTTTAGGCGTATGACTTATTCGATCTGTGACATTTATGCTCTATTACTTACAACCATGCGCTTATATATAAGTGTGAAGTATCTCAGTTTGGACTATAACCGGTTGCGGCTTGTACTTTGATGCATGTATACATTTGTCCTTGGTTTCTAGGTTTGTTGTGCTCCTGATTATGGGACCACAGTGTATGCATGTATGAAATCACAGAACTGATCCAGGCGAAGTACCGCACAGTCATCGACTGCACGTGTGCTACGCTACTGTCCAGTTGCCCAGACCTGGGCAGATGTTAGAAATGTAAAATGGCATTTTGACTTCAGCGAGTTTGCGCATGCAGCTCAGTACCAGTGGCAAAATAATTTTGTACCGTTTTAGCACATGCAAGATTACGCATCCAGGACCATACTACTCATTGGCTATACTTTATTAGTGTATTGTTATGCCACTCAAGATGCGGGAGATTTCGGTATGTATGAAACAGCTTAATGATGTTCCTAAATGGTGCCCCAGAATTTGTCCATTGTTTAAGACATATTGATTCACCGAAACTTTCATAATTCACCACATTCAGGTTATCGCTTGTTACATAATTCACGTTAAACTTCACAAAGATGAAGAATTTCAAACCAGCGTGCTCCGCACGTACTGGAAGACCAGCTGGAACCGCTTACTAGTAGCTCAGGTAAGCTCATTCATAGATTGATTAGAGTGATAAATAAATAATTTAAAATAATATGTAAACGTGATCAAAATTCTAAGCATTGAAATACTCTCGGATTAATCTTACTTGAAGTATTATATGAACTGTAAAAAGGAGGTTACAAACACATTTTCACTGCAGTCGTCGATACACCGCGCAAAAGAATCATTGCATGTCAAATGTTAACTTGAATCCATTAAAAACGATTCCCATCTAAACGGTAGTTTTGCTGAGATATTCGCTCACAAAACGTAATTGAATGGATTTTGTTCGATGTCTGTGCAGCTCATCCAGCCTATCCGAAGTTACTCTTCTACACATTCCGCAGCTATTTAAGTCCGTATGCCGTTTCAGTATTGAGTACTTGCTGTGTGGTTTAAAAGCACAAACCTGATCCAAGCAGCACGTGTGCTAAGCTACTGTTAGGTTGCCAGGCCTAGACAGATGGGAGAAAGAAAATAGGAATGGAAAATATGATGATGATGTTCAGTGCTGTGTTTATTGAATTTACAATCGAACGAACGCTATTTTGTTTTCGATTTAGGTATTGTGGTACTCCCATCCCCCGCATCGTAATGCGCTTGACGGAGAATTGTCATGTAATTCTGTATTTGAACACCGTGAATCATTGTACTAACCCTATAGAAAGGTGGCATTCAAGTATGTCTTATTAGGATATTATGTCACTTCCCAATCTCAACGGTTATATGTTTTGATCTTTTGCAATGCCACCAATTCAACTCTTTTTACCACGCACCAATTTTTTTACATAATTTTGATTGACAAAAGCATTGATATGAAAACGTGTTCCAGAAAGATCACTTCTCTGTGTTCTATTTTCTTCGCTTAAGATTGCGCTTTATAAAGCACATAAAACTGAAACCCAATGATACTTTATAGTTAGCTAGTAATCACTATTGCCACTGTTGATTTTAGTGGTTTGAAGGACCGGCGTTGGGCTCTTCTCCTTATTATTTTTCATCCGCTGACAATCCGCTCATATCTGTTAATGTTGCCTTTGTTAAACGCAGCCGCTGTACGCTGGAAGTAGCGATCCGGTTGAATCTTCGTCTGCTACGTCGGATCAATGGAGACCGGAGTGCTTTATTTGTTTTTCCAAGGTTCAAGAGGAAATCCGCGTGTTTCTTCCATGTCGACACGCGGGCGTGTGTCCGGACTGCTTCAGATTGATGACTCAAAAGGCCGACCGACTGCTTGGGGAACTGCACTGTCCACTTTGCCGAGGTCCTATTCGCTCGGTGCTGCGCTTACCTGCGACCGAAACAGCTGATTAATTGTGAACTAACTCGACTCGACTCGATGTTTTATGTTGTGTGGTTTCACAAATTATACAAGAGTTTATTTCACTATGTTTACTCTTCAACTGTGTTTAATTTACTGTATTATGGGACACATTACTTTTATTATTATTATTGAAAAAGAATCAATCGATCAGATCTCGCAATGGTTAATTACGCTTCAGGATATGCTCCGAAACCGGGTTCAATGGAGGTCTTGCACTTAGCATATTCTTGGAGTGTTTGTTTAACCTTGTATGTTGTCAAGCGTATTCGTCAATACGCTTTTTTATGATGCATGACAGTGATAGCCGCAAGGAAGCTACCGTGCTGATGCCGCTCTACTCGTTTACGAAACTTGTTTGAATGCATGTTCCATTCGAGGTGTAGGCACCTCTACCCAGTTTGTTTGTGCTTACTCTTCTATAGAAGCCGTAGCTATTTAACTCCCACCCTTCCCCATCTTTTAGAATTTTACTTTTTCATGGTTGTGTGGCAGTTAAGCATTCGGTACGCGCTAAGGGTGTAATGCTATCTGTGATGATGATGAATTGAAAGGATTTGTACATAGATTTAAGTGTGTGTGTGTGATATCACCATCCCAAATCCGTTTTTGTCAGTTTGGATGTTTTCGGTGTTACATCGATATCTCTAAGCGCTTACCAGTTATTGCATCACCCAACGGAACTAGGACTTTCGAGCCCGCTAGTTCTGCTGCATTCACGACGATTTTACAGCTTTATGATAGTCAATTAAGTCCCAACGATAACCACAAGTGGATTTCTATCAACTCCTCAATCTCACTTTCAATAATTCCCATTTTATTCGCTCGTGCTAACTCACCAGACAGTAGAATGGGTCGATCTCGCGCGAAATAAACCTAGCTTGTTGCACATCAAACAGTGTGATAAAATACTGTTCCTAATTATCAACTGCTTCTTAACGTTTTCCAGACGAATTGCTGGTAAAAGTGAAGAATGGCTTCCGATCCGCCTTGTAACGTAAAACTATCTAGGAAAAGCTGTGTGCCTTTTGCATTCATCAAGTAGGCATAGTGTGATCAAGATGCTTTGAACTAGTGGAGAAATGGTAAACAATGTATGAACTTGTAAACCACGGTTGAATTAAGATGACACGACGAACCTGTTCAATCATGTGCTTGCACACACGTCGACCGGGTTATAACCATGGGCTTCGGCAATAAATCCGACTTTGCACTCCTCCCCATGGCACTCAACCATTGTTTTCGTGTTGTTTAAACTTATCATGTAGGGTAGTACGATCAGGATCCGTATGCTTTTTTCAGACCCATGCCTTAACCACTATCACCTGTGTGCAGATGTAATTTGACAAATCGGTCGTCAGCCTCACAACTTTGCTTCAAAGCGCGAACTTTGTTAGGAAACGTGTAATTAACTTTCCCAGGGAAGTTTTTAGAAGAGTAAATACAAACGAAGCGATGATCCCATCCTTATCCCATGAGTATGTTGTTGTATACACGCAAGCAGTTAAATTAATCTAGTCAAACACTCGTGAACAGTTATATTGACAGGCTCGTAGCGCAAAGGCGCCACAGTCCAATTAACAGCGGCTGAACTGTGGAGAACTCGGGTTATTTAGGCAATTTCGATAATAAGGTTTGAACCCAGAATCACAAGACGAAATCCGACTGAAAAGGTTAAACAGATGGATCTAGTCCGTAAAACAGTCAATCAGAATTTCCAACTGTTTCGGTCTGAAGTCACTGCGAGCGATTGTACTTTTGTTATCTACAAGAGGCGGCATTTTTCGTGGAGCCGTGGCCAGCTACTGACCTACGCCATTAGAAACCTTGATCGGGTGATTTGCATTAGGATATATAATAGCTTATTAGCGAAATGTCAGTGGCGTGCAACAAGGGCCTGCAATGTTTAGCTTTTACTTTACACTATTATTAGGGCATGAAGATACCGGATATTTTAAGCCGATTTTCGAATTCAACCACGCAGATGACGTCGTTCTGCTCTATTCTTTGATTCCTATACCAATCAGGCGATGTGGCTTTAAACTTTACAGTAGAATGCGGTCTCAACCATCTAAATACAAGGTTCTATTGCAGGATAGTCATCAGAAGAAAGTCTTGATTGGTTACTTCTATCAATAGTAGTAATGGATTAAGCAACGAGAAATAGGCCCGCATTTCTAAAGCAACAGCGTCTCCGACGTTATACCCAATCAATACAAGAAAGCGTTGATCCATAAGACGACAATCTGAGTAGTTACAGTTGTAGATATGTGAAACCTGGATTTCTCGGAAGAACGGAGCGGTCTCTGTTTCTGTACACATCGGGTATTACCTGAAACATTTGATACGTAACACAAGTATCCACTATAATAGAATTCGATTATAACGCAGATACACGTTGGATCGTGCTATCGAAATCATCATTTTTCTAATTCATAATGCCGTCTCCATGACTGAGACTCATGCAATCAGAGATTACATACTCCGAGATGTAGATACGGTATCGTATGATGGTATATAAGCACAAGCCTGATCCAGGCAGTGCCGCACAGAGACTACACGTGGGCGATATTACTGTCAGGTTGCCCAGACCGAGATGTGGATAAGAAGCGTGTTCATTGGCGATTTTGTTGGTGGCATCATCGGAAAGTGTATCATCTAACGTGCTGAGAAATGGAGTGGAGCAAACTCAAAAATTCTTCTACCATAAAAATTACTGCGTTCTCAGCATGCTATTAAAGCCGCATGCTCCATCTCAATGTGTATGTGCTTGCTCGTTTTGGGATCTTTATCATGGTATAACAGTAAACACATTTATCACCGATAAATGTTTGCTAAAAGTGAGCATCAATCCTTAAATCATACTCGCGAACAGCCGCGCCATTTGAGCTGATCGAATAAGATTGTTGTTTTGAACCTAAAAAAGAATGGTGTCCGATCCAAATCAAGTGTCAAGTTGCAGCAGGTCGACCTTGTGCGTAGTATGATACCGCGAATTTGTAAGAAATCTGTTTGACGAATCGTTTGGACTGAGGTAGAATTCTAAAACGATCAACCGTTTTATTTGAATACTGGCGGAAATATCTTCAGTAATTATTTATTGATCTTACGGGAACGCCTTGACTTTGTCAAAGACGTAAAGGGTATGTGGTCATTTTTCAATGAAAACTAAGCTTCTGAAAACACAAGCAGTAACAGCGAATCGGGTGCCCCATGTAGCCGGCTCTGCTAGTTTCAGAATGAAACATTAGAACGGACGTATATGTTTGATCAGATAAATACAGTCGAAGAAAAAATCACGTAACAAGCGCAATCACACAACGGGTAGTACAGAAGACAAAGCAAAGTAAATGGAAAACAATGCAGGCGAACAAAAACCACACATTGAATGTTATTGACGTTCAAGTGGTAACGGCCAACATTTTCAAATGATCCATGAATCCTTGGAGCGACACGTCATCTGTCAATATCGCACTCCCGCTTTCCTGAACAAGACAAAGCAATCACAGTCAGAATCAGTCGGAAAATAAAGGGAGATGAGGGGAACACGCATAAGGGTGCAGAAACATAGCAAAAGATGATCACGATTGGGGATGAGATCATCCATGTGGCATCTTTATTCTCGGGGGTGCGTCGAGACAAGGACTAGTCGCTCCCTTTGATGACAAACTCGAAAAGCAAACACCGTGCTCAAGAAACCGATACACACGCACATCAAGTGAAAACAAAAAATCGTGCTTTTGGAATTGCATTTCGCACTCAATAACGTATGAAAGCACAAACGTGATCAAGGCAAAGTGCCGCACAGTCGTAGACTGTACGCGGGCTACCATACTGTCACTGATCATCCTTAAGTTAATTATATTTTGAGCAGCCACGAACCGAATGAGTATTGGAAAGTGATATTCTGCAACGCTAATAGGACGCCATCAGAAATCTAAATTCGACGGTACTTCTGCGTAGACCGAAAATCTAACGACCGTGAAAGATACAGCTCGTAAATCTGGAGCGAACATGGGCCAGGATCTATCTTTCGCAACTAAGCTATTTCACGTTTCTACTTTCCCGCTCTGTTTCGAATGTTGACTCGTCATTAATATTCATACATTGCGTCACACAAAAGCAAACTCACAAAATCAATCGATAGACTATTATCGATTGGTCGCGTGAACACGTGGGTACAACGGATTGTAAACATGTGAAGCCTGTTGCATGATATCCCTGATAATTACATAAATCACAACTCCGAATGCAAGAAGACATACCACGTGCTTATGGGAGTAACCACAGATAAGTAAGATTTCAGAGGCTTATGATAAGTGGAACCTAGGATGCCACCGAGAGAATACAAATAGAGGACGGACGTCACATCAGATTAAGGTTGGATCGTGTATGACAAACATAGTTGGCAGATTTGACAACGAAAAAGCGGTGCGGTCGGTACGGTCGAAAACACGAGAGTGGACATAGGGTGACACATATTAACTCACATCATTCGGCTGTAAACACAGATCAAAAATTGGAACTCATTAGTTTTCTGGCCACCCGGCTATTTTGTCACACACACACACACATTAAACAACGAATGCACGCAAGCGGCGAGTACTTACCTGACCAAAATTGTACGCCGTATTGTGTGTAAGTGAGGGATTCACTTTGGACAAGAGAAAACGGGCCTGACTCCCATCGTGCTCGGTCTCGATATATCGCGGCAACGGGAATCGAGTTTTCAGCACTTCTTCGGCTTCCTGACGCGGTTTGTCCAAAATCTGTTTGATGTGCGCGTACTCGGGCATGTCCTGAAAGGTGTGCAAACGTACAGCGGATAAAAGCACAATTGATATCTCTGGCAGTTATGTATGTATGTACGAAATCACAAGCTTGGATCCAGGCGAAGTGCCACACAGGCATACACCGCACGTGGGTTAGGATACTATCGGGTTGCCCAGGCCTATGCAGAAATAAATCTAAAGAAAAGTGGCAGCGAGATTCTTATGCGTTTCCGCATGGAACTCATTACCAGTAGCAAATCAAATTAGCAATTAAAATAACTGGTGACCACCCGGATCAGAGGATAGGCACTGCTGATGAGCTCAAATAAGAGCGAAACTCGAGTCCAGTGCTTCCATTATTGGCCGTCGTGATCAACTTTGTGAATAGTTCGATGGGTTTTGCACGGATGAGTAGTCACAAATACTATCATCCTCATGCGCACAAGAAATTTCAATATCCTCAAAAACCACCCGGGTTTGATATGAAGTATAGTTTTCAGGAAAGGTGTTAATCGAACAAAGAATGCTTTGTTGCCTGATTCCTACTGAGGTGA
>JACCGJ010000810.1:34673-63296 GCA_013407085.1 Atriophallophorus winterbourni
ATCAGACAATCAAGATTCACACTGCTGAACTAAGATTCACACACACACACACACAATGCCTCAAACAAAGCCCCTTCATTGAGGAGTTTTGTGCATATTAGCGCGTCAGGTCACCTAATGTTTAGCACACAACGCCTCAATGTTGCATTGTCTTTGTTTCAACCGCCATGGACATGGACCTGAGGAGAATCTGAAACCAATGAAACGGTGATACCTATATCCGGCGTCATTTAGTGACCAACCATAGTATCCTATGCTTAATCCATCATAATTTCAAAACAAAGTGTAAATATAGAAGAACACTTCTAGAGTCAGACAGTCCACTAAAGACAATTTCACAGATCAGTTGTTTTATCGAGCACGGATACACAGCTGATGTATTTACAGACTCCGACACCAACAGAGTCGGACAGAAAAATACAGTTCACAACCCATCGCTACTTGACTGATAATACGCACGAACAAAAATGGCAAAGCTGAATGTTTTTTCATCATAAATTCTCCAATCCTGGGCCGGAAACCTGACACGGTGATGGGAAACAATACTCGACGACGAGCGCCCAAACCACATTTCCGTACACCAATTGAAGGGTGAAATAATGTACCAATCAGATTTCAGATTGAAGAAACATTCACACGAAAACAAATATCTGAATTCCGTGAATACCTCAAAAAATCAATGATCAAACAGTTCACAAATGTCCTCCAAGTAACGTGCGGATACTTGCGGGTAGCTTACATCCCGTAAATGACAGTATTTTCAACTACAACAACGCGACGACATTTTAATTAACCGTGTCACCGACCGAAGTGAATTTTGTGAAACAAAATCCATTTTCACAGAATTAGACTAGTCGAGTAATGCAAAAAAGTCAAGAATTTCTCACATCCTTTTTCCATGGTGCTATGCGGTATACTGGAACCGTATTCCTATGAAAAAATGCAGCGGCTTGTCGCCGACTAACTTCTGACTTGTAAAAAATGGGGAGAGAATTATACCTAGAAAATGGCAGTTAGCCAAAAGACTCCGTCGTATCTCAGACACATGATCGCATGGGAGGACTCAGATTGAATATGCACAACTGTCTTCACCAAATGCCACCAGAGAATTGTTGGATAAATGAACGAACACTGAACAACTGATAGATTTCGTTTTAGTACGGCGACCTTTCAACATGTTAACAAACCTAGCTGGTTCCTACAGGTGGTTAAACGTTCACTCACCAGATATCCGGCCTTTCTCCATTTGGCGATGGTATCACCTTGGAAGATGAGAATGTGGAAGAAGCTGTCCATGAGAAGGACCCTGTCGGGTTGAAGACTGCTCGCGTCAAGCATAACAGGTTCCTCCGTACCGTCCAAATTGAACGAGGTGAGAGACGGTTGAATCATGAGCAACGCATTCGACGTGTCTTCCTTGTTCAACATGTGGCTGTAGCAGAAAAACAACAACAATTGCACTTGAAGTGTGGGGTAACGTTGCACTAAATGTGATATTCTATGGAGCCAGCAACTAGCTATGGACAAGAACCGTCATGGTGGCATGCTAGCGACGTAGACATAGAATAACAAGTTAACGTGCTTAGACTTCGCTGGTTAGGCCACATGTTGCGAATCGGAAATCATCGTTTTCCCAACGCGGTTTTTGTCACTCCTAACTCGGAATGGAGTCGTTGTGATGGAGGCCAGACTCTAACCGGACTCTGGCAGATAAAAGCGTTGACTGCCAAAGTAGCTGCAGTTGGTGCGACCTGTCTCCCAGGTTGGGGTCCAAGAGATCAGAATTCCAGGTGGCTTCTTACCCTTAGAGATACAACTCAAAATAGTGTTCGGTGGCGATCTTGTCGTGGACATCTTGGAGTGTTTGCTTAACCTTGTATGTTGCCAAGCGGAGTGACGAGAAAAGCTTTTTATGATGTGTGGCAGTGAAAACCACAAGGAAGCTGCCATGCTGATGTCGCTCGACGTGTTCGCAACACTCGAGGTTTGTTGTTTGATTCGAGGTCTAGACATCTTATCCCAGTGTATCTGCCTCTAATCTTGTATAGGTTCAGTAGCTTTTTAGTTCCCACTCTGCCATATATCTGTTAGAATTTTTTAGTATATCATGGCTGTATGGCAATTAAGCACTTGGTACTTGTTACCGGTGTGATGCTGTCTATGATAAACCGTCTGTTGATATAGTACGTACGTGTCATCGCATAGGACTTATATAGTGTGCGGCTAACGCCATGCTACATTAGCCATCAGTAGTGAGCTGCATGGTGAAACACACTAAAGTCCCACTTCCATTTCTATTTTGTTTCACATATCTGTCTAGGACTGTAGGGCACTCTGGCTGGGTCAGGCTTGTGATTTCATACATACATGATACTGTACGTGGGCTGAGATACTGTCAGGTTGCCCAGGGCCAGGCGGATGAGATAGAAAATAAGAGCGCCAACATACACTAGCAAGGGAACGAAGCCATTTCTGCCTTGCTATGACAACCAGAGAGGAATCTGGCGGCTTGCTAAGAAAATAACTAATATCCAGATCATCATCATCATCACAGATAGCATTACACCGGTAGCATGCACCGAATGCTTAGCGGACATACAACCTGGAAAAAGTAAAATCCTAAAAATGGGGAAGGGTGGGACCTAAATAGCTACAGATTCTATAGACGAGTAAGCACAAACAAATCGGGATGAGGTGCCTACACCTCAAATGGAACATGCATTCAAACAAGTTTCGTGAACGAGTAGAGCGACATCAGCATGGCAGCTTCCTTGCGGCTTTCACTGTCATGCATCATAACAAGCTTTTCTCGTCACTCCGCTTGACAACATACAAGATGAAGCAAACACTCCCAGAGGATGCTTAATGCAAGAACGCCATTGAACACGGTTGCGGGACATATCCTGAAGCGTAACTAGCCATGGGGATATCTGATCGCGGGGACCACAGTCTGGCAGACTTTCTGCGCCGACTTTGGAAAGGTTACAAGTAAGGGTTTTTAGCTGCCTATGTCATGTGACGGTTTGGCAATCATGAGATTTACGCCAATTTGGATGTGGCATCGCCAAAAGAATTCGTTTCGGAGGTTGGTAGTCTGGCATCCGTTAAACGTGACCCAACCAGCGTAACCTATGCAGGTTGATTTGCTTCTCTATATCATCTTCTAACGAACAACTTAATTGGAGAGCATTGGTGCGTAGCGATTGTAACAGCTAACTCTTAGAATGTTGCGGAGACATCGTTTGTCAAATACTTGGAGACTCTGAATGTGTTATTTACGTAAGGTTCAAGTTTCGAACCCATACAGTAATACATATATATGGATCATCATCGGGAACGATAATGCAATGAAATACTACGCAAACGCCCAACACAAGCATCACTGATATATCGATTGAATTGGTGAAAAATGAGAGAAAATACCGACAGCTCACCGATAAAAGGCTAGTTCATCCGGACTACTGTTGAAAACTTGCAGAAACGGGGACCGTCGCATATGGAAAAGGAACTGAGGGAAAAAGGTGAACTCGTTCGGCAGACGGAAAGATGCAGGATCGTCTTTGCGATAGTCCCCAAATTTCTGACAGAGCAGAATCAACTGTCGGTCCAACCATCTAAAAAGTGATCAATTGCAACGAATACAAACGGCACTTTTAGCAAGCAATCATCAGAAATGAAACAGTGCAAAGACCAACCTCAACACATCAATTCTATCTGAACTTTCTGTGCGAAACATGGCGATGCGAGCAATCAAAGCGGTCGCCGCTTCCTGATCGAATCCACAGACCATGTGGGGCAGCTGCGTGACTGAATCGACCCAGTTCCTACACGCTGTGGTAACTCGCAGACGGCGCTGACCATTGGCACGTTGATACTGTGTAATGAACTGCACATACCCACGCCCACCCGGGGGTATGGCATTCGGACCAGACACACTACCGGCAACTTCGAAAAAGACTCCGACCGTGGTCGATGGAGTAAATCCATTTAAACGCCACACCGAGGTGCGACCGACTCCAATTTCTTTTTCACCAGTATTAGCGGTCTTGATGTTGGCCGAGAAACAAGGCCCAATGCAACCGGACACTTTTAATTCACGAGAAGTCTGCAAGGAGGAATTGAAAACAGTGCTTTGGCTTAACATTGAATTTACAAATCGAAAATGACCGGGACATTAAAACGCAGCTCAGTAATCAATTTTGCAAAGTGCCACACTAGTGTTGGAAAGAAGGACGCCACACTACACTGACCTTGACTTCCATTTGCCCGGCAAATCCCATCCGGAACACGCCTTGGGCATCGGTCAAAAACACGCGGCGATAGGTTTGTTGGAACAGCGTGGAATCGAAACTATCTCCCATGAACATGATGCCACCGGTATAATTGCTCAAATAGCGAAGTTCGTGCAACCCGGTCTGGTCGAGCGAACAACTGAACAAATCGATCACATGGAGGTTTTGTGCAGCGCGATTGGCTAAGGATTCATAGTGCTGCGAAGGTGAAGAAGAAGAAAACGATAAAGTTACTAAGACAATAAAAATATACGGATGAATCAAGAACCTAACGGTGAATTTGGGTGGCAATAATAGTGCGTCGCGATTGCTGAATTGATACAGATGGTAACTTGGGGTCACATCTCTTCAACTTCAGTAACAGCACACACACACACATACACACCTAATACCAATTTTAAACTAACTTTAATGCAAAGCCGAAAGCAATGATAACAGAGGAGTCAGAACAACAAGTTCAGCTGATTATGTCGGGTTAGCACCAGGATACAATCAGAATTTCAAAAAGCATTCAGCCCAACAGGGACGACAAAGATGAGCATTAATTTTTTATTTGAACACTACTCACGCAAACAATCCATCCATAGCGGGTTGACCTCCGCAAATACGCATTTTCTGTACGCACTTGTGTACAATTGTGGAACAGTTTACCTACTGATAGCGTGCTACTTAAAAAATATAAACGGACGCGTTTGCTAATGATCCTTAACAATATTTGGGCTTGGTACGGTCAACCAGCTCAATCACATGTAGATGTTGATGTTTCAAAGCACGCGAACCCTGACCGTACAGTCCTTACACGATGAGTGCAATTTGCACGAAACCAGTTCCGGTGTGTGATGGAAATGCATGCAAATGAGGCATTTCGATCGTTATCAATATTTTATGACAATTTTTCGTTACTATCGCACCTGGTGTACATTCTATGGGTTTTGTAAAGCATAGCTTTTTTACCCATATATCATCCACAAATATATCTACGATTGACTAATAAAAACAGAGTGGCCCAGGCCGAATTGAACGCCCCAGGGTTAACAGTATTAGAATAATAAAGAATGCAATCCATAAGAAATCGAGCTTGAGCCACAAGGTATCAATGAAGAAACATTTGTAAATGACCAAACAAACATCACCAACGAAACATCATTACGGTAAAACCAGTTGAGCTGATGGACCAGAAGACGTTCAAACAAGCAGTGGACTGGACACCGTTTCCCGTGCCTGTTGCCACACCCGGCATGAGGTTAACCCGGTGTCACAACCGAAACAGAGCAAGCATATCCAAGGAATTCCTGGGAATTTGTGGCGAGATTGATGCTGCATAACCAGAACAGTCATTCAATGACAATATAATTCGAAACTGACCTTGATTGCTTTGCGCATGTAACGGCAGTTATCCTTCTCAATATCATGGTGAGAACGGATGACGTTTTTCAAATCATCGTCAATTATCATCCCCGGACCTTGCGTGCAAGGCCCGCCCAGAAATAGCATGATACGCGCTCCGGTGTTTGGGTAGGCGGATTCCAGTAAGCCTACCGCGATGCTTAATGCGGCTCCGACCGAACGCAATGGTCGTTTTCCTTGGGCCACTGGCCACGGATCGGGTTGTAGTTCCGAGAGAAGATCGGTCAAAAGAGCATCACATTTCTCCATTGGTTGCACAAACCTGCGATGAGGGTAGAGGAACGTTAGATAAGGATCACAAAGAAATCAAAGAAACATGGAAAGAAGCGGAACACGAACCTGTTGTAAGGCAGAGCTGAAACCGGTTGTTGCTGTTGCTGTTGTCCTGGTGGTGGAGACTTCCCTCCGAGCATCGTAGGAGCCACGAAATTCCCTTGAGACGTTGGCGCCATTGAACGCCCGATACCCAACATTACCTGAAAAAAGATGCTGGAAACTTAGGAAGCATCGTAAGCGTCGATAAATACACATTTTGAAACCACCATCAAATTCCTCTAGCCAAATTTTGTGGGATGCAGTGATTTAACTGAAGCTGAGACTGAACCTTAACGTGGTGCGATGGTGTGTGTATGACCCATTGAGCTATGCTGGGTGGTGCTCTCTGAGCACCTTCAGAGCCACTCATATCAGGAAGTTTAATGGATAGAGGTCAGACGAACACCCGCTACCTTGTGGGTCAGGCTTTTTGGCCAAAGGCTTTGGTCGAGAACCCCAGTTGTTCGCCTGCCTAGGCATGGGCGACCTGGCAGTATCCCAGCCCGCATACAACCATGACTATAACTAAAAAACTCAACTACATAGTGAATCCGCCGTCGCGCACGATAAACAGGGCCACTTTACCTGCTGCATACAGCAGGGCGGGTAAGCGAAAACAAGCTACTGCTGACCCCACTCTTCAAACTGTTTCTGACCCTTCCCCACCCTCATCCACTCTTAACAACTCCCCGTCTGTCAATCCCAGCCTTAGAAAAGACCGCACTGAATATGTTGGAAATCCTCTGTTCGCTGAATTCACGTACCGTC
This sequence comes from Atriophallophorus winterbourni, assembly GCA_013407085.1. NCBI lineage: Eukaryota > Metazoa > Platyhelminthes > Trematoda > Plagiorchiida > Microphallidae > Atriophallophorus > Atriophallophorus winterbourni. The sequence goes on from JACCGJ010000810.1 coordinate 41,456, forward strand.
CTGTCTAATCGATTGGATTCCTTGCAATAGCAAGATGTGCGCAGTTAGACTAGCCACTAGTATTAGACCAAACTCAAAACCTTTTAATCAGTGATGCTTGTTTATTGTAGCAATTTACGCACCGACTAACACCAATTTCGACGACAAGAATAACGCCTTCTCCGACTATCTATATGCTCTTTAGCGACGTGCAAAAAGCGGGAGATATGAATGCCAGACTGGGTCGCTTAAATACATTTGAATCACATGGCATGTTTGGTCTTGACGGCCAACGCACAGATAATGGTGAACGGTTTATACAATTGTGTGCACAATCTCGACTATTCATTAGCAGCACTTCCTTTCGCCATAAAAGATATCGAATTACCACATGGCGCTCGCTGGATGGAAGCCAACCTTCGGCCCAAATCGACCATATCGTCATAAGTGCTCGCTGGAGAGGTTGCATTGAGGACTGCCGCTCCTTTTGGAATACCTGCGTAGATTCAGATCATGCTCTTGTGCGATGTAGGTTCTCGTTAAAGTTCTCCGGTACGAAGCCCTTCGAATGGGAAACGCATTGCTGTCGAAAAATTCTTTCAGCCTGCAGTTCAAGACATTTATAGGATCACCTTGAGTAACTCACTCCCAGTTGCCCAGTATGCAACTACCGATGAAAGGTGGAACAAAATAGCAGGGATTATGCGAGCCGCCGCAATAACAGCCTGTGAGACTGCACAACCAACCCAAAAGTCCCACTGGATTTCACAGCGCTCTATAGAAATTCTTCACCAGCGACGCGAAATACCTCATGGTCCTGGACACAATACAGAGCGTAGACGCGTGAACTTAAACGTAGCTTAAGACTAGACAGAGAAAAGTAGTAGCTAAATAAGGTCGAACAAATGGAAATCGGAAATAATGTGGGTAACGTGCGAAGACTCTTCTAACTTATTTGATCAACAGGACCTACAAATTAAAGCATGTATCGAATCCATGAAACGATTCATAGCCGCTGGCCCCGATGACATACCGCCTGTTTTGTTCAAAGAAGGTGGCCAAGTCCTAATGAGCACATTAGGAGACCTCCTCCGTGAAGTGTGGTTGTCAGAATCCGTCCTTCCGAGTTGGGGCGAATCGGTTATCATACCTATATTTAAAAAAGGTGTGCGAAGCTCATGCTCTAATCACCGTGGGATAAGTCTCACTCCCATTACTACGAGATTATTAGCGTCCATATGTCTAGGAAGATTAACATCGCACAGGGATTCACAGATCCGAGAGCAGCCAGCTGGCTTCTGACCTGGCAGAGGCTGTGTCGACCACATTTTTACTCTTCGACGGATCTTAGAACTGCGACACACCTATCGACAGCCGACAATAGCCATCTTTTTAGACTTCAAAGGAGCATTTGATTCAGTCGATCGAAATGTCCTGTTTGAAGAAGAAGAAGAAGAAGAAGAAGAAGAAGAATGACTTTATTCGTGTTCACGAATTTTCAGCAATTTTCACCTTGCTGTGCAAAGGCGTTCCACAAAAGTATGTCAACATACTCCGTGCACTTTATGCTCATACATCCGGATGCGTTAGGGTTTACAACGAACTCTCACCCAAATTCCACACCACAAGTGGCGTCCGACAAGGATGTCCGATTTCTCCGTTTTTGTTCAATTTTGTAATTGATGCAATTATGGAATTGTGCAACGATGGTGCCCCAGCTTTCGGAGTTCACATAATGCCAGGGTCAAGCTTATCGACTTGGACTACGCTGATGATATAGTTCTGCTCTTCGACTCGTACACAGATGCACAGGCGATACTGAACAAGCTATCTAGTATTGTACCCGCATTTGGAATGCGTTTTGCACCCTCTAAGCGCAGTGTTCTGCTGCAGGACATCGGCTTATCAAACAGCAATTTATTACTTGACAATCAGGTGCTTGAAATTGTAGATCGCTTTACGTATCTCGGTAGTTGCATCAATAATTCTGCATCGTTAGATGACGAGGATTCGGCACGCATTGCTAAAGCAACCGTAGCATTCCGCAACCTAGGTCACCTCTGGCGTCAGAAAGGACTGTCTCTGTTACTCAAGGGTAGAGTCTATAAAGCGACAATTCGGGCTGTGTTACTGTATGGGTGCGAAACCTGGACCTTACGTAAATAACACATTCAGCGTCTCCAACTATTTGACAACCGATGTCTTCGCAACATTCTAGGAGTTAGCTGTTACAATTGCATACGCACCGATGCTATCCGAAATAAGTTGTTCGGTAGTAATGTTGATATAGAGAAGCAAATCAACCTGCATAGGTTACGCTCGTTGGGTCACGTTTAACGGATGCCAGACTACCAACCTCCGAAACGAATTCTTTTGGCGACGCCACATCCCGATTGGCGTAAATCTTTTGGTGGCCAAACCGTCACATGGCATAGGCAGTTATAAACCCCTACTATTGGGCGCAGCACATTTGCCAGAATATGGTCCCCGCGATCAGATATCCCAATGGCTAGGTACGCTGCAGGATATATTCCGAAACCGTGTTCAGTGGCGGTCTTGCTTCATCTTGTATGTTGTCAAGCGGAGTGACGAGAAAAGCTTGTTATGATTCATGGCAGTGGAAGCCGCAAGGAAGCTGTCATGTTGACGTCGCTCTACTCGTTCACGAAACTTGTTTCAATGCATATTCCATTCCAGGTGTATGCACCTCATCCCAGTTTGTTTGTGCTTACTCTTCTATAGAATTTCGACCACGCTTTAATCAATCATATTCTAGGTGGATGTATAAGAGATAGTGAGAGGAGACAAAACCTAGACAACAAATGGTAGAAAAACAAGACTGCGATACGTACTTGTAGCTGACTGCCCGTATAATCCTTGGATCCTTTGAAAACCCACGATCTGGCAATGGGACCCCCGTCCAACTCGTGTACATGTACCATTTTGCCGAAGCTAATCAACCCGACCAGAGCATTCGGAGGCAAGAAACTGAGCGACAACTGCAGGGATTCCTACAAACAATCCAAATAAATATGTGTAAGCAAAACATTATGATCTATAAAGAGATGAAACAAGGACGATATACAAAAGAGTTATACACTTGGTAAAACGTTTGCGAGAAACTGTTCAAACAAGCACCGTAACTTGGGAAGAAAAACATCTTGGCGAGATAAATTCATGCATATCAATTTTCAGCATGACTGAAAAACGATAGAGGAACGCATACTACTACGGTTGACCACTGAACCGCAAAAATATAGTTAAGAAATAACTGAAACTTACATTACATTGATTCAAAGGCGAGCAGATTAATAAAGATTGAAAAGGTATGTGTGCAGCTACAGTTCATGTGAAATAATTTTATTTTTGGATGTCAGATAAATAGACATCGGCAAACAGTGACAGGCCTTGTCAAATATGGTATGGTATGAAAGCACAAGCCTGATCCAGGCAAAGTGCTGCACAGTCAGAGACTGCACGTAGGCTAAGATATTGTCAGGCTACCCAGGCCTAGACAGATATGACGAAGAAAAAAGAACAGGAAATGGTAGTGAGATTCCAGCCTATTTCAGCATGCAGCTCACTACCTCTGGCCAATCAACTTAGCACGGTGTTAGCCGCACAGCACAAAGTACTGCACGATTGCACATCGTGCAAGAGCGATGGTTTTGGTCCCTTTTGCACACGCAGAAAATATCTTATGTAAAATTCATTGACCTGTAACCAACAGCCAACTGCACCTTACGAGAATACGGGTTTAAACTTCCACGACAATGGTGGTTGCAACACTGATGAAAACGGAAAGGGACATTTGCGGATGGCCCACGTGAATATTTTATGGTGTTCCACTATTCATAATGGAAAGAAACTTTGGGTAGTGGTTCAATGTTGACACAGAAGCCTCGTCAGACCAAGGGTGATAGTCGGGACTTGGAACATGACGAAGTTGCATTCCAAACACCAGCTCTGTTTTGACAGTACCACTGAGCAGCTGATAGTAGGCCGAGGGGTGTGTCAAGTCACACGAGTACGATAAACAAATCAGTTCTAGCTGCAATATTTGCAGCAAGGTCAACTAATCCAACATAAAACAAACCCTGTCAATTGTACACACAGATAGAGGTAGAGATACCTTTTCCAAAAAACTTATACAACAAAGGAAAGTGAAATTTGAATCAGTCTCAAAACGACTTCTTTGCTTACCTTGAGCTGGGTAAACTCGGGTTCCTCAATGCATGTGTCAACAACAAAGAGAAAAATTGGCGGAATCAACGGTGCTTTCTGTGGAAAAAAACAAGTAGACAAGTTTGCAACCAACGTTTACAACGCAGGGAAAATCATTTTACAGCAACGCTTTGTATGAAAACACATGCAAGTATATAAACGCATGTATGCATGCGCGTAAGTGTGGATATATATATGTGTGTGTGTGTGCATATATGTATGTTGCTGTGGGTATCCTTGACTCGATGTTGACTGCGGGTGTACACCACAACCGCATGACGACTTCATGATCGACTGCGTTTCGGGAGGAACCATCTTTCCCCCATCGATCACAACGATAAGCAGTACTGGACCGATCGGCGGGAGTTAGCATGCTGTCGACGTGATCCACTTTCAGTAGCCAAGAGCCGAATCTGGTCTTCCCAAGCTTGCAGATGACGCTTTACGCAGTGCCTTCGAAGTGAGATTTCGACCTATTCTCAACTACAACTCATAGCCAATCGCCATTAATTTACCAAGGCAATGCGAACTTGCGTCATGGACGAAAAATTCAAGAATATAAATTCTTAAATACCATACAAGGGAAATGACGGCAAGCTACGGATGAGGATGTTAACGAAATCTGAGCAACCACATACTAAATTTGTTTAAGGCAAACAGAGTTCATACCTCTCATTCAGCTTTTTGAAACAAGTTTGAAAATTTTATTAATCTCTAGGTTGGAATAAGAGCAACATTTGAATTGTATGCTAACAAACACAAGGCTATTTATGATTAAGTATTAACGCGAACGATGCTGCGCGTGATCTAAAAATTTCACGCGGATGTGCGATTGCTTGTAACGATGAGTGATTGTGCATGGGTGGCTGCTGAGAATTTACTACTTCTGTTAGATGCAGGTAACACAGTGAAAACTGATTTGCCACCGCTACGGCGCTGCATTCGGCAACAAGCTGTAGTGTGGCTCCCGTTTCTGTTTCTTATATTTGTTTAGGCATGACTAGCCTGACAGTAATTTAGCCAAGTGCAGTCTATGACTCGTGATACTTAGGCCGGATCCAAGCTCTAGACTTCACACTTGCTTCACGGCTCACATAAAAGTGAACCTGAACCGCATACCAAAATACTGGTATTTAATATTGTGTGACGCTTCGTGTCAAGCAGCACTGAACATAGATCCTGCGAATGAATATTAACCGATGTACCGTATCACCAGATCAGTAATAGTAAGCACTTGTTACAAGGAAGATATGCATCAAGGCTCCACGTGGGTGTTATATATTATTCCACGTTGTCTGAAATTAATAGCAATGAATCTTAAGCCGTAGCCGGGCACTCATAGTAAAGCAAGAAATATGATACCCTAGACCTATGCGTTTGCGTGTTCGTGCGCATTCGAGAGTGGCATAGAAAGTCAAGTGTTATATTACACGGCATTTTTCTGGTCCAATGTTTCAGTTAACTGTGATATGAAAGCACAAGCCTGATCCAGGCCAAGTGCCGTACAGTCAGACTGCACGTGGGCGAAGATACTGTCAGGTTGCACAGGCCTAAACAGAGGGAGGGAATCGAAATCGTAGTGAGACCACAGCGTGCTTCAGCATGCAACTCACTACCGTTGGCTGTGATATAAAGGACACCAATAGATCGTTTAACTCTAGATGTACGTATGAAATACTTAATTACTCATGTAACCATACCCATCCAAACGTCAGACCGTACAGCACTTGACCAGATCAAGAGTTGTTGTACACCAATAATAACCTCGAGAATACAATTATCTTAGTGATTTAGAGCTGAAAACGAGTGGTATTCATTTTTGTGACTGCCTCCATGAGGAAATTCTCGAGAACGCAGATATTGAGAAATACAACTCGCTTGTTAAATCTAAGGCAAAGCGTAGCTAAATGGGGGTGGAATAATGGGATTCAGAAAACTACGGCACAACCAGATGTGTGAAGTTTGTACAGGCCGAGAAATAAACCTCAGAAAGGTACAATGGTAGAGTAACTGTAACAAAGTGCTTCTAATCAGATGGTCAGCAGTGCAGCATGAGTAAGAAATCTTGTTGAACATGCCGTAATGAAAGTGTGCGATAATAAATCGGGTAAAGTAATGGCGGAAGAAACAGTCTATCTTAACTACAGACAGCTTAACCGCCATTCGGATTTGATTGTACAAAAAAAGCACGATAGGAAAACGAGGTCACAAAGAGATAGTTAACATGTGCCAACGTGTATCGGAATCGGTATGCGAGTCATCATTGCCACCAAAAGAATCCATTGTAAAAAATCTATCAGAAGATATGAGAACATGGAAAGTGATAATGTCAACTTCAAAATTTGCAGCATTAAGGATGGGTGACAGAATTAAGACCAAGCACGGTATTGGCTCGAATAATAAAAGGGCGAAAGATAAATTCGAGGAAAAGTGAACAACAAATAATGCAGACAACATGCACAAACTGGTCGCACAACTAGGTGATTAGGGTTTGCAATGGCTCAACGACCATATAATCAATGATTGCAGTAAGAGAGCATACAAAACACTCACCGTGATCGTATATTCCAAGGTGGTGAACTGCGGCATCAGTTCAGCGGCCAAGCGTTGTTCAGTCATACCGGCGTACTGTTGCGGGAAACTGTTTCGAGAGTTGCAGAGACAGCAGGTCCAAGATTGACTACGAAGATCAAACTGAAGTCAAGAAATTTAAAATGGAAACGGTAGCTGATAACACAATTCAGACATATAGAAAACAAACGATAAAACAACATGATAGTAACACTAAGTAGAAAGCCATACGGTAATGCATCCATCACCATTACACTGTATCTCTAATTCTGGTGCACGGATGTGCAATCTGTGCTGTACGGTTAACACCGTGCTAAATCGATTGGCCACCGATAGTGAGCTGCATGCTGAAACACGCTGGAATCTCACTACCATTTCGATTCTTTCGCATATCTGTCTAGGCTCGGGCAACCTGACAGCATCTTAGCCCACGTGCAGTCTCTGACTGTGCAGCACTTTGCCTGGATCAGGCTTGGGCTTTCATACATACATGCTTAGGTATGAGCAGACTGAGAGAATATCGGCCACATGCATATAGCGTGTTACAGCTTTAAAGCGATACAAATGAAATATATAATTAGGAACCCGCCTGCACAATAAAGCAAAACGACGATAATGATGAAATTTGCGCGTGCTCAAAATTCGCATTCATGGAACGCGCGAAAGAAAATGAGCCTCGAACTCTTTACACAAATGCTTCATTGTTTTTGGCGAGTGATGAATGTGTGCATGTTGCCAACTGTTGGTATGTGGAAATTCAACGATCGAAACCAAAGCGGTGGATATAACGTACTGAGAAACCCGGTTCCGGATAGTTTGATGGTCATGACTAAATGGATTGAAATGCCAGAATGATGCAAGATTCACCTTCAAGCAGTGCTAGTAATCAGAGACATCATGGATTTAGGATTAAGGACTTCTAAAATTGGCTCGTATTTTGTCGCTGCATTCCCAGTGTTATAGATCAAAATGTAGTCCGCAATCCAGCTCAAACTGGTAATTCTGCTGTGGTCGGGAAGATTTAACACAGAACTGATTAGTTACAATTGGTACTACTTCTGCGTATACAAGCTTGTTTCTTAGTACGCTTCTCGACTGCAGTGATGAGTAAAGGTTGTCCAGATACACGACAGTTGAACCAACAAAAAACTCACAAGTCACTTAATTCTAGATACTTGCTCGATTTGTATATGCGTTGCTCAAGAAGTAGGCGCTTGAATCCTGACTGCATACGCGTGACCACCATAGACTGCATGTTCCGAGCAGTTCATACCACTTCTCAATACGCAATAGAAGGCACTAATTGTGATCGTTAAACGTCAATACGAGGTATCGAGTTAACGTTTCTTTTGAGGGTAACGATGTTGATAGATAATGAAAACTGAAATTTTGATGCTAGATCTACGGTCGATTTTGACTACAAAAGGTCAACAAACCATATGAGTATCATAATAATAAGCATTCACTCGCTTTAAAATGAACCGTATTTTAATAAATTAATACAAAACACAAAGTTAAAAAATAAAAACTAACCGGGCAGTATGGATTGAGAATGCCTCTACATCTGGTGCAAGCAACCGGTTCGTAGTTGATTGGTGGCAAATCAGGACGTTCTTTTGCAACAGTATAAAGACAGGAAATCGGGATAACGCTGTTAACAGACTCCAAACGAGATATAGGCCACAAATTCCAGGAAAAGCGAACCCCATCGTTCGCTTCACACTGGTGAATGAATTCGGTCATTGTCGCCATTTTGATATATTAGTAAATCGGGTACTATAATAAAATAATAAACACGTAACTAAATGCAATTTCAACAGAAAGTATTGAATAAATTTGAACACCTCAAAACAATTTTTAGTATGTACATATCATCATTCACGTAATTCTCAAAGACAGTAGTATATCAGAAACACGTATAGATGTTTTGCTGCCAAATAATCACAAAACCATATTTAAAAGGAACGAACGAGGGGGGTAATAAGATGCGCGTGTCTATAAGAACAGAATGCACCAAACTGACTTAAAGTTCATACGATTGGTGGCTTGCAAAGAAACCTCCTCGTAGCGTCAGTTGGGTGGGCTTGGTTTTCCGGGTTCAGCAAGAGGTTCGGCGGTGGTGTCAAATGATGTGGTGGGTTTCCGCCTGGCAAGCGTTTTCCCGATAAAAAGCCACAAAAAGCTAATAATGAAATCATGGCGCAGTGAAAGTGAATCACTACATACAAAATCACTGGCACATTTCCATTTGAATTCTGCAGATGTATTTGACCAGAAAAGGTTGTAGGAAGAACTAGCCGGCTGCCGAACGTTGAATTTGTCCCAAACCTCAACAGGTATGAACCATTTTCACCCGCTGCCTTGTGGGTAAAAGTCAATGTGCAAAGGCTCAGGGCGAGACCCTTAGATGAAAGTTCCCCTAGTTCGGTGTAAGTAGACTGTAGACTGTGATGATATTTTGCAGTCCCTGTTTTCTGTTACTCACTGTATTCTTATTTCAGTTCTTACCATCATCATTTTCTATTCCAGATTCCGTACCACAGTAATATCGCCCACGTGCAGTCTCTGACTGTGCGGCACTTTGCCTGGATTAGGCTAGTGCTTTCATACATACATACCACAATTTCTAGAACATTAAAGACTAATTCTAGAAATGGATCGGTTGCTTCGCCTTGAACGTTTTAAAACAGCTCCAAATGCCTCTGATGCTGCGGACTCCTGGGATAATTGATTCTATGCATTCACAAACTTCCTTGATGGCATAGACTCACATAAGCCAGACAGACTAAAGACACCCATTCATTACCTTTATACGTCTGTGCATAAACTCGTTTTCCAAAGCGCTTTCTACGAATCAGCCATTTTTACTCTGCAGTCAACCTACGTACAGTCAAAAAACGATGTTTTTGCACGACATCTATTGGCTACTTGTAAGCAAGATTCGAGCAAAAAAAATCGAACAGATTTTGCAGCGATTCCGCTCGCTGTCACAGGATTGCAATTTCAAATCTGTAAGTGCAGTCGAGCATCAAAACGAAGCCATATGGGAATGTGTCCGCTATGTGGTTCCAAAGGTTGTTATAGCCGGGGGTGGCAGTGGGGATAAGCTCCCACTGTTTATAAAATGCTCCCATATGGCATGCGTCTCAAATAGCCTCTGACAACCAAGTCCAGCTTTGGCCTGCACGAGTGGCTCTCCGAGCCCGGCGGAACTGCTTCTAACAACAGGAGAAGGGGCGAGGGCGAGTGACTGGCGTTTGAAAACCAGTTTGCTTCGGGCAGATGTAGCTCGTTAGCCTGGGAGGGCATTTCATCTAAGGGAAGGAAAACCCTGATTTTATACCTCCGCTGCCTTGTGGGACACCCGATCGCGGGAAAGGCTTCGGGAGAAAACCCTGAGGAAAAACCTGGAACAGAGTCTGGTAGACCATCTCTTTCTGGCAACTCCCTGCTGCCTTGCAGGTCGCACTTGGTTGTGCAAAGGCTAGAGAAGCTGACTCGAACAAACGCCGAGTGGTGCTGGGGACGCCGCTTTGTACCCAAATTCCCAAGAATCTTCTTTGAAGCCGACTCATCCTCGAGGAGATAGTCGCACAAAAGTAAAGTAAAGTGTCCTCTATGTCTCTATCAGGCAACGCTTACTCGAAAATAAGTTTCTTGACATACAAACTGCTTTTGACCCAGCTAAGTCTCTAGAAATGGCTCAGCAGCATTGCTCATTCATCACAGACATTTCTTGCAACACTGTACAAAAAGAAATTCATAGCCATCCAGACATGCCGATAGATACAGTTCCAAATAAAACGTTGGCCAGTGTCAACCGCAAGCTCCCGGGCCTTTTTTACTTTTGTGGATATGACAGATATCATCATCATAAGTGTCCTGCTTGTGACGCAACCTGCAAGGTTTGTCGAAAAACGGACATTTTCGCTCGGTATGCCGTTCTGCTAAATTCGATAAACATGCAGCATCTGCCTCACCAATTGTAGAACCCTTTAAATCACCACTGCTGCTCCTGCTTGTCTCTCAAAAGCTATCACTGAAGTCATTTTAACCGTTTGGAGTGGGATGCAATTATCGACACTGGAAGTTCCGAAAGTTTGTTTGCGAATCAATTCTGCAGAGGCATCAATTTCGCACACATTAATCACAAAGTTAAACCGTTTTAGCCTTACACAATTACGAAGCCATACCAAGGGACACTGTGTTTTTTTGTTTATCACATAACGGAACTATGTATAACGATGTCAAACTTTCCGTACTCCCACACTTGTGCTTCCAAAGGTTGTCATAGCCGTGGGTGGCAGTGGGGATAAGCTCCCACTGTCCATATAACGTGCGTCTCAAATAGCCTCTGACAACCAAGTCCAGCTTCTGGCCTGCACGAGTGGCTCTCTGAGCCCGGCGGAACTGCTTCTACCAACAGGAAAAGGGGCGAGGGCGAGTGGCTGGCGCCTGAAAACCAGTTTGCTTCGGACAGATGGAGCTCGTTAGCCTGGGAGGGCATTTCATCTAGGGGAAGGAAAACCCTGATTTTAAACCTCTGCTGCTTTGCGGGATACCCAATCGCGGGAAAGCCTTCGGGAGTAAACTCTAAGAAAAAATCTGGAGCAGTCTCGTAGACGGTTAGTTGGTGCACACCACCTCTTTCTGTCAACTCCCTGCTGCATTGCAGGTCGCACTTGGTTGTGCAAAGGCTAGAGAAGCTGACTCGAACAAACGCCGGGAGGTGTTGGGGACGCTGCTTTGTACCCAAATTCCCAAGACACTTCAAACGAAGCCGACTCATTCTCCAGGAGGAGATAGTCGCACAAAAGTAAAGTAAAGTACATGTGTGCACCAATATCCTTCTAGGAAACGATTTCTTAAAACATCATGAAAGCGTTCAACTCTCTTTTTACGGCGATCGCCCTGCCTTCTCTGTGTGGGGCCTCACGACAGCTAGTCTGACTACGCCTATGTTGTTCGCACATTTATCATTTGCATGTTGACCAATACGAGTAAAATCATGGAGGTATAGTCACGTTGATGAATTATTTATCAAATTTGAAGTAAACAGATTAGTTACTGACGGTACAATTTAATCATCCAAGTCGCCTTGGAGCGCCCAAGTCGTCGTAACCCCAAGCGAACGTCAAAAGAACCGCATATGGTATGGTAAGAAAGCACAAGCCTGATTCAGGCAAAGTGCCGCACAGTCAGAGACTGCACGTGGGCTAAGATACTGTCAGGTTGCCCAGGCCTAGACAAGAACCGCATAGTGATTGATTACAGCCAAACCATTATTCGGTTCACCAAACTTGATGCCGACCCTCTGCCTCGTATAGACGTCATCGAAAAGATATCCCGCTATGAATTATACAGTACACTTGATCTAGAAAGCGTAAATCATCAAATGCATATAAGAGAAGAAGAGAAAAATTCACTGTATTCGCGGCTTGTAATAATCTATATCGATTTTGTAGAATATCATTCGGTGTGACTAATGGTGTAGCTTGCTTCCAGCGCACTATCAATTAGTCAATTTGCAAAGAAAATCTCGGTGGAACATTCGTTTATATTGACAATATTACGGTTTGTGGAAAAGATATCGTCCAGCGTAATCGCAACTTGAATAAATTCTTACACATCGCTGAACAGTAAGGATTGACACTAAACCACAAGAAGTGCATTTTCGCCGCAAAAGAAATCTGTTTACTAGGATATAAGGTTTCGTTTGGAAAGATAAAACCTGACCCGGATCGTTTCAAAACCAATGATTCTCTATCCTCCCATTGCTGATATGAAATCACAGCTACGGGTAGTTGGTATGTTTGCGTCTATGGTGGTTGAAACTGATGCATCCGATATAGCTATTTCTGCGACAATGAACCAAAATGGTTGTCCAGTAGCAGTCTTCCCTCGAACTCTAATTTCTAGTGAACGAAGACATTCCGCTGTATAAAAGGAGGCGTATGCTATAATAGAAGCAATTAGAAAATGGCGTTATTATCTAAATTGATAACTGATCAGCGGTCTGTGGCTTTTATGTATGATTCAAAGCTGGAAGGAAAAAAGTAAAAAAACGACAAAGTTCAACGCTGGCGTGTTGAGCTGTTTCAATTCTCCTACGACGTAATCTATCGACTCGGAACTCAGAATCAAGCCGCAGATGCGCTTTCGAGAGCTTACTGTTAATCAAATCATTCGCTAAATGATTTGAAAACCCTACATGAAAATTGTGTAATCCAAGCGTGACTCGCTAGAAATTGTTGCATTATATGAGGGGCATCCCAGAAAATACGTGGCCACACGCATATTTTAGATTGGTAGCCTGGAAATCAACAGGCGAAGCAAAATTACAAGGCTGATACAGCTAGTGTCACACATTGACCGCATGTGGGTAAAAGCACTGTCAGGTTGTTCATGAAGATAAGTGAAATAAAAAAATCCAATTTATGACTCCAGTGTTTCCGTACGCAACTCAATAAAACTGATGCATCAATCTCGCAAAGTGCAAAATCCCGTGAACCGTCTGTATCACGAATAAATTAGAAAATTGACAGGAGTCAAAATACTCTCTAAACGTCGCTTCTGCTTAGGACAATCGTCGTTCAATTCGCACAATGTCATGCTATGATAATCCGACATCAGGTCATCCCAGCGCAAATTTTAAAAGATGCATTTCTCGTCGATAGCTACCAAAAGGGATCTTGAGGTGCAGATCGAGAGCGAGCTAGGCTTTTCTGTTGAACGCGTCAAGTCTATTGGCCTAGGCCTGAGCAGCCTGACAGTATCTTAGCCCACGTGCTTGCTCGCTTGCGATGGTTGGGAGATGTTTTAAGAATGCCTACTCACCGTTTACCGCACCGCACATTATTCGCAGAGCCTGACAGAAGCTGGGAGAAAAGATCGAGTGGCCAGTCCATGACATGGCGCGTTGGGATGAAGAAACTCACCGTAACGCTAGGCTCAGTTGGGCGTATTCGTTTGCCTGGGTGGGGTCCAAAAGCTCCACCGAATAGTTGGCTGGAAACCTTACGCGATATGGCTACAAACCGAAGTCAGTGGAGTCAGTGTATTTTATGTCATAATTTTTTTATCCGGTATTATTTTATATAAAAAAACAAAAAATCGCATGCAGTGAAACTACAAAAACAAGCTGCTCTTTAGTGAATTTGCTTTTGCGTATTCCGCTTGCCTGTTTTCCCTTTTCCACGCACTTGATTATCTGCTTTTCCTACTTCATATTGCTTGGCACTTTGTCTGGCTCCAGACTTGTGCTTTATGATGATGATGATAATGAGCCCGTGCAGTCTCTGACTATACGGCACTTTGCCTGGATCAGGCTTGTGCTTTCATACATAGATTGAAGCGTGTAATTAGATAAATTGAAACATAATGCAAATATATTTAGAGCAGGAATACACAAGTTCCATTTGAGCTCTTTCGTGATCTGGCATGAATGCGCTATTGACAACAATCTTCTTTGGCGAACCCTAGAAATGTGTCGATACCATCCTTGATAAATGACAAGCTTTGAGCTTTAACCACATCGGCATGATGTGTTTTCCAAATTTCAATATCCCATCGTAAAAATCTATACCAATGATCTAAAGCATTTTTTTAACGCGTGACCAAAATCGGTGAACATTTGATCGACAATAAGTAATAACTGTAAGAAGCGATTTGAGACAAGGAAAATCTTCTTTCCGAATAACCCGACAGAGAAGTATCATGTTACCACGAAGCCTGCGGTATGCTAATGAAAAGATATTCATTTTCAAACATCTTTCGGGATACGACAGTTTGCGCATTTTGATGTAGAATCTGGTTGCAAGTAATTGAACATTTTCGATAAGGTCCCCCTCGGCAACCACGCAGGGAAACCTTACCACGGAATACATATGCATATTTTTAAAAATTTATCTTATGTCAGGCAACGTATGGATTACGCTGCTAATGTTTGGAATCAATAAATGGAACCAGACGAAATCGTAACGGAACAAAGTCGTACTGCGAAGCAGATAAATCTTCATTTATTCAGTATACTACACACAGTATGAAATAATACACTATCTTTTTTATAATAGCTAAAATTATTTCAAACGTTCAATAGTATAGTAGTGTATTACGGTATATTTATTTCAAGAAAACGTCCGGGGTGGAAAATGAAAATACATGCGCTGCTCTTTTATCGAGTGATTGTCTGAAATTTTAGCTTATTGTTTATATACTATGTGTATAGCTTTTTTAATATTATAAACATTTTAGCAAAAAAATTATTGCCTGTTTACTGATGATGAATGCGACCTTGAACTACGTGTAAGATGTTGAATCTTTTTAAAAACAGCGCTCTGTAAAAGTTCAGTTCAGTTCAAAAATGCCCATTTGCATGCATTTCCATCACACACGCCCAACGCACAGTGTCATGCTGTTTGCGCTCATCACGTAGGGAAGTAGGATTCGAATCCGCATGCGCTTCATTTCAGATCATTTTCAATCGGACAGTAAGTGTTTTCGTCGCAAATCGAGCGTTCAGATTAATTCCATTGTATGCCACAGGAGAGCGTCTATCACTTCAAGAAATATCTTTACGAATTTCTTCCGAAAATGCATTGAAATTATGTGATTTTTTATTTTAACATAGTATAGACAATGATCGGGTGAAAACAATATATGGTAAATTGGATTCATATAAGATATATATTCACGTTTTAAATAGAATTCTAGGTAGATTTTGATCAACTCAGATATTTATTAACAATTTCACACAGAAAGAATTATCTTAAACACAAAATCCACCAAACATGTTATGTTATCTCAAACGTGAGACTCGAAATTTGATCTCATAAATTTGTGGAATAAATGTAAGACAATGATATCTCATTTGCGAAAAGAATCCTCTTTTTCAGTGCTTCTTTTAATTTCGAAGATTGCGATGCTTTCGAATATACCGTGTAGACCACTAATTATTTAACATATTTCTAAAACAAATTCCTATAACTGGATTCTGGCTATTCGTTTTTCCGTAATGTGTTCAGGCAAACTAAGTGTCATTTTTCACCAGCACAGTTTAAAAGAAATACGTGATACAGCATTTTGACAAATCTTTGCTTCGTCGCTCGTAATAAATTCAACAGTTTACCTGATAATCGTTGAAGAAGAAAAAAACATCTTGCAAGTTGGCAAGTCACCTTCATGCAATTTCCCGTATGCAATTACCACCTATCTTTTATTCGAATGCGCGACATTTTTATTCTAAAGTTGAAAAATATCTTTTCTTCTAAATTCGAATCTTTCGTTACATTGTAGTGCTGGTATGTTCCGTAGAACTTGGCTCCATTTTGAAATTGACAGATCTAATCCGTGTTGACGGTTTTCAAACGCTTTCGTTTTGATCGGACATTCAGTATTGCGAATCGTGATGGTAAAATTATAAGTTCAGATTGAAAATTGTGGTGTGCCGTTGATAAAATTTAATTTTTCTGTTCAGCTGTTGAATGCAGGCCACTACACACTCAAACTTTGCAACCAATTTGCCTATGTCGTCCCAAACTGTCCTTGTGACACTTTTCATCAATTTTTATAAAATTATTGAATTTGTCCCTTTTCAAAACATTTTGTCCTTACTTGCTGCAGATTTTAATCACTCTAAGCTTTCTATGATTCCTCTCTGGAAACAGTTTTAAATTTGTTTGTACCAATGGCTCTCTCGATCCAATCATACATACCGTGAAAATTTCCAGTATCTGCAGCTTTTTAGATATTTAGGCTAATTTCAGTCCAACAGTTATTTGCACATCGTCTTGCGGTCTGTTGGACCTTATTTCTAGCTGCTCTTAAAAGTCGTAAATTTTCATTTGCTAGCATACCTTTGAACCTCAAGAATGCTGACCGTTTCTCATCCAACACTGCAGTCATCTCAGAAGCTTTTGCTTTTAACCGGTCGCTCGTTCGAGGTTTCTTAGGACCGAAAGTTAAAAGTGCGACTCGGCATGTGCAGCTTTTAATCGATTCCCAGTTTTCTGAAGCCGATTCGATTGAAGTTGTCTTGTTGAACTCGGCTTTAAAGGCTTTTGCAAATCGTGCAGCTAGATTAGGTTTGCACATGCGAGTGACGTCTATCCTAGGCTTAGCAGACAATTTAGTGCGGTGAAATCTCGTGTTAGGAAGCTTCAGTTTTGCACAGACAAGTGTAGGAGTCTGCGCTTTGATAAGATCGGATGGAGAGCACGTCTCCTATATTAGTTCGCCTAACAAGAGTAAGATCAAAATGATGCCAATGCTAAGAGCGAGGATGCTTCCAAAAGACCTTATGCTGTGGTTTTTCTTGAAAGAATGTGTTACTGACACAAAGACTGAACTATGTGCATAACTCTAAAAGACATTGTCCATTTTCACCGAAAATTCCGAGGCAGTTTTGCCTAGACTTGTAATCTGCACCAAATCTGCCATTGAAATCACCAATACCACTACACAGATTTTTTGTGCACGTTTTTGACGACTGTTGTGAGGTTATGATAAAAAGCGTCTTTTTCAGCAGGCGTCGCAGAGAGCGTCGGTGCATCAACGTTGAAGAACTTAATGGTACTAATAATGCACTGCAGATATAACGTACAAATCCCTTCGCTCCCATTGCTGCTCGGTTCTGTTGCTTTTAATATGTCGTTTCGCATGGCAAACCCAACTCCATGCAGTCTAGGCTCATGAGAACCCCTTCGCATACCAGTGTGCGGTAATCGCGTCTCTTGCAGGGCAGCCAAGTCGAGATTAAGCCTCTCTAGCTCATTGTTAATCACAGTGGATTTTCTTTCGCCTCTGATATTCGAGATGTCGTCATGAAATCCTGGACCGGACGTTTTAAGTTCCCAGTTACGAACTGACCTTTTTTGTTTAGTAATTCGTTTCGCTGGTGCGGAAAAATACAGCCTGCTTGTCGGGTGATTATAATCCCTATGCACCCAATTAGGATAGTAGACCGTGGCGAGACGAAACCTTATCGACTGGGGCTGCCCATCTTGAGGCGGGCGGTATCCGTCCAATGAGACCTGAAAGTCTCTCCCACCGTCGGAAGCTGCTTCAGGCGCTTAGGTTTACGCTATTCGAGCCGTAGCTTTTAACCAGTATTTGCAGCTTCCCTTGTTATAATCCCTAGAACTGGAATGGAGTGTCCTCTCCATTGGTGCGTTATGATGTACGTCAGGGCAGTTCAATATGAAGAACCAGCTGTTGTCCCTTGTAGCGAGTGCTTCCTCTCCATGGCACCCTCGAAACCAAAGGAACAGCTAGGCTGATACGTTTGGACAAGGATGCCGTTGCAGGAGTTGGCAGGACGAACTTGAATAAAACTTCAAACTGCCTAAAGGGACTCTGGATCCGGATTTTTCCTCGAGGTTGACTTCTGAAGCCTTTTCCATGATTGGATGTATCCACAAGGCAGTTGAGGTTTGAGATAAGTGTTTTCCTTTCCCTAGGTGGACCGCTTTCTCGGACTTACGAGTTCCACCTATCCGAAGCATGCTGGTTTTCAGGCGCCAGTTTGCCGCTATCGACCTTTCTCCTGTCAGTAGAAGCAGTTCCGACGGGTCACACAAGACCGCGTATGCAGGCCAGGAGCTGGACTTGGTTGTCAGAGGCTATATATGACGCATTTTTGGAATTGAGAGCTTATCCTCAAAACGGTCCGGTCGTGACAACATTGGAACCTTTACCTTTTTCTTTATGTTCAGATATTTTCAATCCAGCTGATATTGTTCTAATAACTGAATCCTCGACAAAAGAGAAACAATCAGATTCAGAACTGTTGATTCAAAACTATCGAATTTTTAATAAAGACCGAGTTTCAGTACATGGAAAGAGATGTGTTGTTTAAGTTTACTCTTACATCCAGGCAAACGTCAGCATTTCATCCGTCTTCGATAAAATCGAAGTTTCTATCTTGCTCAAACTACCAGCTTTTGATCTCTTACATCGGTACATCCACTACCCACCATGCTGCAACTTCTTCATCACTTCAGTGCCTAATCGATTGCTTCCTGGAAGACTTTCTCCACCCTTCGCGCTATAAACTGCTGTGGATGAATGGCTATATTGAAGGGTTTAGGCGGCGTTATAATGAACGATTTATTTGCCTTATGTCCCAAATTAGGTACACGAGGTCATTCACTCAAACTTGGTAAGGAGCGATATAGACTTGACTCCCTGAAAAGCTTTCTCAGACTCAGCCTGGTAAATTTCTGGAACCGGCTTCCAAAAGAACCTGTAACATGCAGTTCTGTCTCGGTGAGCTATTTCCTGAATACTCACCCTAATAGCTTTGCAAGCATAGGTATTTTACGATTTCGCGTTTATCGGGTAAATAATGCAAAAAGGATGGAGTTCCGTTTTTTAAAATACACAACGCTTTTTTAGCTGACCTCTATCCCTACTGTGAAGTGCTATTGCTTTTATTTCTGTTCCCAGCAGATATTAATAAGGCGGTGGTTTAGTAAATACATCCCGGGTAATCTCTTGACGTCGCGATCGTCATAGGTTTTAATGGACAATAAGAAAAAAACGTTTTGCCAGCGGTGGTTGCTTCATTGCAGCTTTCCACGGAAAGAAAATTCTGGACGCTCGATTGACTTGTTAGCCACTTACTGTCATGTGCTACTAAACTGAACTAAACTCATTACGAATTTTCGCTATTCTATGAAATTACTATAAAATAGACTAACTATATTACTATACAATTAAAAGCAAAACGTTCATTATATTTCCTGCTGATTAATTACGCTTGTGATAAAATCAGCCTATAATTTTTCTGGTACATTATCATTACTCATACTTCTCACTGTCAGATGAGTACAAATAATGCTTGCCTCAATGGAAATTGCTGCAAAATGTGGTCAGGGGCATTCAGTGCACAACTTGCAAGCATTGAGCTAACCCTAGCTGCTCTGGCATCCATAAATCACTTTATGTGGTTTTATTCAAAATACCGCTAGTTGCAGCTAGTGCCATAAGGCTGCCATTGATAATGCTTCTATCAATGAGAAACATCAAAATAGTGTCATCTCGGCCGTCATACGTCGTACCCACTTAAACTTTTTCATATGTTTTCTGTGCAAATATAAGCCCGGGGACAACTCCAGTCAAGACGAAAGTTGCCCAAGTAAGCCAGTTACACCATCATCCGAAAGAATTCAATGTACCGTATTTTTAAAACTATAAGGCGCACATAAAAACACTAATTTGTACGAAAAATCGGCAGTGAGCCTCATATTCCGGTGCGCCTTATGTATGAATAGTGTATGTTCATACTACGCTGAAAAATCTTTCAAAATGTATTATTACGACTTTGGTAAGTGATGATGTCACTACCCTTGATTGTGGAAAAATAATCGCTGATGGTCGTGGAGTCGGCTTTCTATGCTGTCTAGACAGACTTGTTTTGGGGTCAAAGTCAAGCATGGTTGTTTTTAAGAGGAAGACTTTGCCAAAAGAAACGTTGACAGTTATTGTTCATGATTTGAATAAAGTCTGATCTATCCGAGTATTTTTGTTTCGCTTTATACGTCTTATAATCCGGCGCGTCTTATATATGAAAACAGATCGTTCACTGATAATGCGTCTTATAAACCGGTGCGCCGTATAGTCCGAAAAATACGGTAAGTAGAACTTCGAAAAACATGCAAATAAAAGATCTGGATTAACTGCAGCCAAGGGAGAAGTTGAACAAGTTAGCCAGTTACCCAATTGACCCAGGCAAGCTTTCAATCTAAAGGTGGCCAATGTAGCTGGAACTTCGAAGAAGCGTACCAAGACCAGTAATGTCAGTACACAAGACGGCAACATTCAATTGTTGCTGGTTTACCAGTGCAGCATCAAATTATCTAGGAATTGAATGGTTTGCGTAAACTAATTGAAACACAGCACGGCCATTTCTCTGCCTAATTATAATATATATTCTTGGATATCTAAGGCATGCAATACATGATCAGTTTATCAAAATTTAAACAGCAAAAGAAAATAGAACAGTGCAAGTGACTGAGGTGAGCGGGATTTGAAACATTTTTTCCGTTCAATAATGGAAATGAATATACAGTAGGTAAGAAAAAGGTTTCAATGTCTAATAGAAATGAAATTTCATTTAAATTATGTCAAGATTTACGAATGACAAGGATGCAAGAAACAAATGAACAACAGAAATGGAAGGTAATTATGGAAAAATTGGTGCGAATTGTAACTAAGTTGTCATAAAAAATGAATAAATAAATTATATATGCATAAATTCATGTTTTTACTGAAAGGTTGGTTGAAAAGATTGAAAAAGAAACATAAATCCATCGGAATAATAAAATCTAAGAAATTGTGGGGGATGAGAAAGGGTGTGGCTGATAGCAGGTAGTAGGCAGTAGGGTGCTGTGCTCCAAAATCAAGAACTCTAAATTCGCTTGTTTTTAACCGAGCAGAACCATTTATTAAGGAATCAAAGTCTCGCAGAGATTATGATCGCAGATGTATCAACGATCCTATCGAAAAGATAGGTCTAAAGACTTCTACCCCCACAGTGCGAGTCCACCATGTAGGAAGATGGAGGATGGGTAACCACCCTCGGTCAATCCTGGTTGATTTCAAATAAAGTATGGTTTACCATAACTTGTTTATTAAAAATAGCAAACAACGCCAAAAATGCCAAAATTATTGTTTTTTGTGATACTTTTTATCCTTCAGAACCGATTTACTATTTCACTTTGATGACCTCTCACCATTATGGTGAAGAGAATATCTTTAATTGTGTTCCAGTGACTCCGACTCCCAAACCAACTCTGATACTGGCCCGTGTTCCTCCACATAAGACTGATTCTTCTGTATGAACCCAAAGCCCAACTGGCGAACAGTTTTGGTTCAGTTCTTCGACTTTTCTAGATCGTACAACCGGTCCAAACCTCATGCAATTTCAACCACAATCTCTCCTCATCCCCTCCAATTTCTAAATTATTTTTTACAATTTAACTTCGGAGTTTTTATGTGTTTTCTTCAATCACACCTACCAACATTCAGAAGAAGTCAATTTATATATTTATAAAAGAATTTTTTTATT